>RQTK01001047.1:130242-141938 GCA_003991915.1 Elysia chlorotica | reverse complement strand
TTCTTCTTCTTCTTCTTCTTCTTCTTCTTCTTCTTCTTCTTATTTCCATTTTCAATTGGTCAAGACTGGCCTTTTTGTGAAAAAAAAAGTTGTGTAAAACGTGATTTGTCAGAC
Organism: Elysia chlorotica; assembly: GCA_003991915.1. NCBI lineage: Eukaryota > Metazoa > Mollusca > Gastropoda > Plakobranchidae > Elysia > Elysia chlorotica. Next base: position 141,824 of record RQTK01001047.1, on the reverse strand, counting down.
GTTAGTCTTGGGGCCCGTTCGCAATATAGCCTATATGGTGCTGATGTTGGAAGTTAAAGCAACTCGACAACAACAACAACAGCAACAACAGCAACAACTACAACAACAACAACAACAAAATCCCAAGGTGGTCACTAGATCTACAACTATGACATGTCTTGTGTTGGTCTTCTTAGTGCACCTGGGCATGTCCCATTTTCCCTCAAGATAGCTATGACCTGGACTGTCCTATTTACAAGCCCCCAGTCTCCCTAGACCTGTAAAGTGAGGATGGAAGCATTATAGAGGCATAGAGCAGGGCCAGCAGGTGTAGACTGTAGACCAAGTGGACCACTAGATCATTAGATGTGTCACTTGTTCACCCCTGTGGTAAGCATGGCGAGAAGAAACTGTTACTGTAGTGAGTGTAGTCCGAGCTGACTGGTTACTATCACATGTGTCTATTTATAGAAATCTGTGGTTACTAATGTGACGATATTAGTATGTACAATGTTAGGAGTCTGGCGACTCTCATATAGCGTGTAACATTATGAAGAAGGAGGCTAGGGGAGGGGAGAGAGAGAGAGAGAGAGAGAGAGAGAGAGAGAGAGAGAGAGAGAGAGAGAGAGAGAGAAAGAAAGAGAGAGAGCTTTGCGCTTGGTTGCACCAGCTAGACTTTCATAGGCTGTCACTGCCTCACTGGACTGCGCACACACATCATGCAATACCTCCGGTACAATCATGTAGGCCTAACCGGCTGTGGTGGTGCTGATGTCACCATTCATTTGGGGGGGGGGGGGTTTGTTGAAGCGGCCGCATTATTTATATATAATCAGTATGCCTAAGTGGTTATTCCATTTGTATTTTTCTTCTCAGTCATCAAACCACGACATAAACTTTTATAATAAACTATTTATAAGTCATCGAGTTCAAGTAATTTGACAATTTGACGTTCAAGCTACATTTTACCAGAGAGTGTGTGTGTGTGAGAGAGAGAGATCTTTACATTTTTGCGTAAGCCACATACACAGTAGTAATTACCTTTCTGACCAATATGCCACTAAAGACTGAAAGGGGGCATTAGAAACAAAGTAGATTGCTAATCTTTATTTTGCACAATTTTCCCCGTTGAACGCTTTGGTCTCTACCATACGACGCCTTGCACTTTGTCGTCTACTGTTACAGTTAGCGTCCATGGGAGGACCTTGGTCCCTGGATAGCCAGGGGGCATTGGACAAACGACAGGAGTCACGGCGTCAGGTGTGAAATCTGCACGGATCTCTCACAGATAGGATAGACACCTCCGATTTTACAGATTTACATGGGCATATGAGGAAAGGCTCTTGAAAGACTTTGGATATAGCACGACTTTTTATTTACATTCGGGGTTCGGATCCTGATCACCTTTTTGTTGTTAGCTGTGAAGGAAGTAGATAGCTCTGTTGAGAACAGAGAAGTCACGATTGTGGTGTCGGGTGCTTGAAGCTTTTAAAAATGAACATGGATTTGAGGTGATGGAGTGAGAGGGGGAGAGAGAAGGGGGGCAGAGAGGGAATAGAGAAAGGAGAGAGGAGAAAGAGATACCTCTCTACTAGTAGAGTTTTCCACTTGTATTTTGTTGTTGTATTTTTATTGTAGAGTTTTTAAAAGTGAAGTAAAAATTCACGCCGTGTATTAGTATTTCGAGAACCAAAACTTAAAGGGGATATGATTTATACAAGGACTAACGGTGGAAAAACTTGTGAAATTGAGAAATATTGTGGGAAACCCGTCAAAATGAATCTGCGTCGTTGCTCCACCGCTCTCTCTCTCTCTCTCTCTCTCTCTCTCCCTCCCTCCCTCTCTCTCTCTCATCTTGTCTCACATTAAAAAAACCCGTAGCTAAGTTTGAAGTTATTTGTTCTACTGCTTCTTTTCCTTGGAGAAATCGCCCCCCTGATCTACGTCGTTACGTTGATGATTCATGGTGATCGCAGACTTATTACATATACATATATACAATCGCTCTTTGTACCGCTCGACCAAACTTTTAATTTTAATCACTACCGTCTCTGTTCTAACTCTTCTCTATTTCTTTCTTCAAAGTCTTCCCACCCCACCCTCCCCCCTCTCTCTCTCTCTTTCTCTCTTTCTCTCTCTCTATCTCTCTCTCTCTCTCCTCTGTGTTTTTTTTAGCCCCCCCCCCCCCCCCCGCCCTTTTCAGCTCCCCCTACTTTTTTTTTTTTTTTTTCTTCTCCTCTCCTTAGTTAGCTCGATATTTATTACGACCTGTTTCTAAATAAATCTCTGGTATTTTTTGTTGCTTTTTTTAATATATTTTTTTTGTAACAACATGACAGTCATCTTGTCTCCGGGTGATCTAATGGGAAACTATGAAATTTTCCCCTTTCGCCGTTTTGGATTTTCATCAAACCGTATTTCGTCATCGGTCAAGTACAAACCAAGCGAGGCACTGGGTTTATATCATAATTAAAACTCTACGCTACGGATGCGTCTATTTATATCCATCGCGTTAATGTAAACGATGTCAACGATGTAACGAACCGTGACACTAACACTCTAACAGGATGGTGGCTGTTGTTAAATTTCTATAGTAAAGGAAATAAAGCCTAAACTAAATTAATGTTAGAAAGTCCCCCCGCAAGACATAATTCTAATTCAGTCAGCGGCCTGTTACAGAGAAGGGATGTATACATCGTTTCAGATAGGACTAGGTACAATATACATACATCATGGTGATTTACTTAAGTAAGAAATCTCTTTATTGTTTTTAGCTTATAATAATAATAATTATTATTACCATTATCATTATTATTATTATTATTATTATTATTATTATTATTATTATTATTATTATTATGTGGATCATAAATCGAGGGTATTTATTTATAATTTGTTTTCCGTCGAAGGATCAAGATTGTGAAATATTTCAGGACTCAGCAACTTTAGGCTACTTACCTTTGGAGTGAAGAATATAATACTCTTTGTGTGTGTTTTTTTTGTTTTGTTTTTTAATGAGGTGTTTTTTTTGTTTTTTTTTATAGATTAAGAGGACCCATCAGGACAGTTAACGTTAATCATGTATAATCTGAGTCCGCCGGTACAAGACCACCTTAGTGCCACTGTCTTACAAAAAAAAATATTATAATGATTTTAAAAAAATCAGATGTAAGTTACATATTTGAACCACAGGGATAAAGTGTTGTTCCCTAAAGAATAATTATTATTTCAGCAGTGTTCAAACCAATACGTGCTTCAGGAATATATATAGGAGACATTATAATTCATACAAAAATTTGCGTGCCGGTTTTCTAAGCGAGGTGTGAGTCTATGTGACTTGTTTCCTTATTTTTATCCTGTTCGTGTATCACGCTAAAGGAATATATTAAATGATTTACATAAGATTCCATGCAAGTTACAAGAGATGGAGCTTATATTTCCTTTAGGAGTGGAACTTATTTCTTCATGGTACGATAATTTTAGTTCAAAATGTGCTTCTCGTCTAATGTATGCGAGACCAATGAACAGCTGATCTTTATATATCCTCAAGATTCTCCGCGAAGAACAAAATAGTTTATCGTGATTTACTTTTTAAATAAATTCGGGAATCTCCACAATTTCCCCGCACGTTTATCATGGTGGTCCAAAACGGCCACATTGGCGGCGCTCGAGCTAGCGGGAATTCCTATTATGTGGACGCGGCGGGCTACACAAACGGCTCATCTTACACGATGCGTTCCCCCAACGAGGACACTGTTGACGTCGACATGGAACGGCTGCCTCGGGAGCCCATCAGAGAGGCACCATCTCAGAACGGCGCCTGCCACCATTTTAAAGCCCCGTTGTCTCCATCTCTGCGATTTCCATTTGCTGGGAAGCCGTTAAAACGGCACTCGTGGGACCTGGGTGGTACTGGTAACAACAACAACAACATCAAGACCAGCAGCAACAGCAGCAGCAACAGTATCCACAACTGGTTCGACCGCTCGGACATTCAACCCAGGCGCTCACTCCACCAAGTCGAGCACTCACGCTATGGTAGCCACAGCATGTGCGATGTGAACGGTACCGATGGAGATACAGGCACATGCAATATGATGGACCTTGAGTTGGCAGGTGCCGATAAGTCTCTTCGGGACATCTCAATTGCCGGGGCGGATTCAGAAGGTGGTCAGTGTCATCATCAATATCCTCTTCGTCATCATCGTAACCATGACAACGAGACGGGCGAGGATTACAGGCCTCGGTTCCACCAGCCTGTGGACTTCAAGGAAGATAGTCAAAGCGCACGTACGGTCGGTCAGGACGCAAGGCTATACGAGCGCAAACTCTGGCTGCAGCGCGAGCAGGAGCTCTACGTGCAGGCGATGCGGCTTAAACGTACGTGCTCTTAACTTGAATAGTTGTAGATGAGTTGAGTTGGTGTAACGTCCAACATTAGCACTATTTAGGCTTTATTGTGTACGGGCCCCAAGACTGACGTCTGACAATTGTATGTGCTGCCACACACGAGACATGGCGGGGATACCATGTTTCTGTCTCAGCCAGTCACATTAAACTGACAGCGACCCAACCAGTAGGGAGCGAAATCGCCAGGGCTCGAACCACGGACCTTTTGCGTCGGAAGCTGATGTTCTACCCCGGGGCCACTGTGTCCCCATCCGAACTTCAACTATAATGTATACTGCAATCCCCCATACAATCATTTACTAATGTATTCACTTATTCATTAAGTACCAGGCTAGAGTAAATATAGCATGATCGGTGGTCATGGCCACCCATCTCTTAGTTCAGACAAATTTAAAAAGTCTAAATTGCTCATTTCTCTAATCTATTAGTTGCCCATCTATTGAGATTATCTAAAACCCGCCTACCTCTACTTATTTTATCATCTATTTTTCCAGTTAAGGCTGAATGTTCTACCTTAGGGTCGATCTAGATGTCTTTCAAATTCTTATTGGCCTTTTCCGTACAGTTTTTATCGAAGCTCTATCTATTCTTGTACTGATACTTATTACTTAAACTGATTGCCCAATGCTGGTCCTATCCACAGTGGAACGGTACGCGCTGTTCATTGTGTCTTTGTCTGTATTCACATTCCATATTTTATCGTCAACTTATCAATACATGTATTGCTAAATCTGGGCAAACATCTTGTGTTTAATTATCATCTATCCTGCCTGCGTCTGTTATTGCAAAAAGCGTGCAGAACACACGTGACGCCCCATTGGTTGTGGAGATTGTGCAAGTAGACTCTTAGAACTAGGGCCTTTTTTTGGCTTTTTATGGTTAATTTTCTATCTTTCTTTCTTTCTTTATCTCTCTCTCTCTCCCTCCTCTTTTTCCTCTCTCTATTTAAAAAAATATAAATACATAGAAATTGAGGCCTAGCCTGCATAGAACAGACCAAGTCACCGAAATGATCGAAGTGGACTTTGCCTGCTATTTATGGAACCATCGATAGAATCCTTTAGACGACTGGATAGACAATATTATTAAATCATAAATTTGTCTGACAGAATAAAACCAAACTAAGAACTACAAGACTTGAAAAAAAAAAAAAAACGAAACAAAAACAACAGCAACAAAGAACCCATTACGCTAACGAAATAAACAGGTTTGGAAAAACCATACACAATTGCACAGAATTGCGCAAAACCAATGCGAGTGGGTTGATATAACAGCCAACGCTTCGAGATCAGATGATATCGACTGTTGGCGAAAGGTCAAAAGTCACTCAGTCAGGCAGATTCGTTTTTTCTTCTTCTATCAAACGTAAAATTAGAGCATGCTTTTTTTTTTATAAAGCAACTTTGAAGTCTATAATGACAATTGGTGTAGAAAGAAACACTTTCACAGACAGTTGGAATCATGGTTTTCGTAATTTTTTTTTTGGTTGGGGTGGGGGTGGAGAGTAATTATCTTATCGATTGATGTCTCAGGATTACCCAATCAAACGTTACGCACCTAAACGTTTTAGTATTGTCGGTACCATTGGTTCCTCTATGATTTAATAAATGAGCAAAATCTGTCTTATTATCTCATCAGAATGTATAATCTAGAACAGTCTCTATGACCATTGTAAACAAATTAGGGGGTTGCGGTGATCTTGGGGTAGAACATCGGATTCCGACGCAAAAGGTCCAGGTTCGATCCCTGGTGATTGCGCTCCCTACTGGTTGGGTCGGTGTTAGTATAATGTGACCGGCTGAGACAGGAGTCATGGCATCCCAGCCCTGTTTCGTGTGTGGCAGCACTTAAAATTGTCAGACGTCAGTATTGGGACCCGTCTACAATATAACCTATATAGTGCTGATGTTGGACATTAAACCAACTCAACAACAAATCCTCTATAATTTAATATCCGAGCAGAACTGTTATAGTATAAAGGTAAAAATCAGACTTTACCTCTCGATTCCCAAAAAGCAGGACAAACGTGACTTTAAAAAATAACTACATGTATATAAAAAAATAATGTAAAAATGTAACTCTAAAAGTATCCCCACCAGTGAAACGAAAAAACAATCCAAAAAAAAAACCCACAAAAAAAAAAAAGAGGAATGAGTGACTAATTAATGAGCTTATATTTTATATACTTAAATTTGTCCTGCTCATCAATTAAAAACCATCTCTCTCTCTCTCTCTCTCTCTCTCTCTCTCCTCTCTCTCTCTCTCTCTCTCTCTCTCTCTCACCCCTATGGCTCCTTGAGTCAAAATGGGCGTGTTTTGGTTTCCAGCAATGATTTCAATGATTTTGTACTTTTTTCTCTCTCTCCCAAACGCCATGTGCTTTTTTTAAACCCTGATTTTTCTGTAGAAGTTCGGGGCACACGTTTATTAAACATAATTTTTATCTTTAAATATTCTGGGTGTGCCATTGTGCATGTCATTCCAAAATTAGCTTGAAGGTTGGCATGATTAGGCCAATCTTATCTTTTTTTTTTTTTTTTTTAATTTTAACATGTGTTTTTAACCTCAGGCACAGGTACAAAAGGAAGTTTCACGGGCTGCGAAGACAAATTTAATTTTATAGATAAACAATTCTCTCTCTCTCTCCCTCTCTCTCTCATCTGTCTTGGTCTCTCGAATGATTATTTACCATTAGTTTAAGGATAACAGTAAATTTACATTACCAGTAAACTAGGTCATGTGGATATATATAAAACCAAAGTCCTGTAAGAAAAGGCATTAGATAGTATTTTTTTAAGTTTTGTTAAATCATAAAACAATAAATAGTAAATCCTAAATGTATAACTTCTCACAATAATATTAGTTTATGTTTCCCTAAAAATTGAAAGGTTAAAAATAAAAAAGGGATGAGTAATGCTCTTTGGAGAGTGGATAAAGAGAGGAGTCAAACTAATAGAAACGATGAATGCTACCACTTATAGTTGTTTATTATTATTATTATTAATATTATTATTATTATTATCATTATTATCATTATTATTATTATTATTATTATTATTATTATTATTATTATTATAATGGTAAATCATTTGAGAGACCTAAGTGAAGGGGATACATGTAGTACATGTAACTATTTTCTTCCTTTTTTACTCTGCTAAGAGTATGACATAATTCTTGAATTTGACTCCAAACCTTTTTTTCCCCACCTTCTAGATGTCAATGCCTTTATTTTTTTTTATTTTATCCTCTTGGTATTGTAGTCTACAGCAACTGCTAAATCGTTTGAATAGTAATTTCTATTTTTTTCGGTTTGTGTATGCAGTTGTTCCGGAGATTGTATATATTGAAGATTTTAAGCGTACACCGTTTTAAATACATTAAAAAAAAAAAGATGTTAGATAATTGTAACACCCGATGTCTTCTTCGACAAACGTATTTTCGTCTTTTCGTTGGCATGTATCACACCCTCTCTCTATAATGAAATTCGCAAAAGAGAAAAAAAAAAACCCTAAAAAACAAAACAAAACAAGCTCAGGAGGTTAACCGAAGTCTGGGGCCAGGCTGTATGTCAAGAAAACCCTGGCTCTGCCAGCCTCCAATGCTAGCCAACCTGGCGACAAGGGGACGGGCGGCGGGCTGGATCACGGCTGGCCATAGTGACAGGGAGAGGGGAGGGGAAACTAGGCCACGCCGCGTGCCCTCTTGATCGATGCTTCTCCCCCCCTTCTACTTTGCCGTTTGGATTTAATCTCGGCTCGAATATAATCATTGAACTCGTTTGTATAGTCGCGTTGGTACGTTATGTTTCACTCAGAGCATTTAAAGTTTAATGATAGATGAATAAAGCTGCTAGTTTGGGAGAATAGTGGTACTTTGTGGAATTTTCTTTCGCGAGGCATGTTGCAACGGCTTCGGTTAGTCTGCCGCCTCTCTACCACCGCCATTGCTTCCGGCTATTATATTTTTAGCAACGCGCCCCAGCAACAACCTTCGTGACCCGAGCCCGCGGCAGCTGATTGGCTGACACCGTCGAGTGTCAAGGGCGTTGCAAGCTGAATCACGATAGTCATGTGACATAAACATTGCCACCTGGATCTCACGTGTAGACTGTCGTCTTCGAAAAATGGATTATTTGTGTGGTTATTCGTGATTCATTTACCGGATTTTTATTCAGAGAGTGCATGGGAAGTATTTACTAAGTGTTAGTGTGCTTTTTAAGGCTAAACTGGACGTATTTTGTTCACAATAAGTGTAAAACTACACGAACCCCGAATGTTGCACACTTCGCCCATGGAATGCCTGCGCTGAACGCCGGATTGCGATTGGATAACCCAGGTTAGCTTCGTCTCTGTTACTTAGATCTATGATTACGTTGCCCTTACATATGTTTTAAATAATAGATAGATTATTGTACTGTCGCTTTTTGATCTTTTTACATGCCATAACCAACCATTTTACGGACTTAACACTCTTTCTTCCTTTTCTTTTTTTGTATCGAATGTCGTGATTCACTTGCAGCCATGTTTGTCTTGGCGCATGCGCCCCGACCTAATTAGTTGGAAAACCCCTTCTCGCATCGGTTCGAGCAGCGTCAGCAAGCACAGGGGGCCAATCCTGGGCCTGCGCTCCTGCTTGCACGGCTTGCCTGCTGCTGTCGCTGCGACAAGCACACGGCACGCACAGACTCGCGAGCTAGGCCTAATGTTATCTACTGGAGAACTACATAGATCTACGTATCTACTAGGCCAGATCTAGATCTCTCTACTTGACATTATAGACCCCGTCTGCGTCCTGGGCTAGCCTAGCCTAGCTCTAGGCCTAGCTAGACTTTGGGTTGAATTTGACACGCCGTGTGACTGACTCGGTGTGCTTGTCTTGTCTGGTTCTTGTCCCGACTGGCGGTCTGACCTGCCTCTATGTAACACGGCTAGCTAGAGCCTATATCTAGATCCTGCGTTTGGATTTGGCTTCGAACAGAAACACAAATAAACTGCGAAGCCCATCCCTTCAAAACACATTTTTTTTAACACCGTTATGCTTATTCCTTTTCCTTGCCGTTTCCCCTCAGCGTCCCAACAGAATGAGTAACTTCAGAGTTCTGACTGGTCATACTCAAAGATGAAAAGATGAAATTCCAAATTTAATCGATCAAGATGTTTAAATTTAAGATATAATTATTGAATGAAGGATTATATTCTATATAATATATAGGCCTACTTTTTTAAATAGTCCGAAAACAGCGAAAAGGAAATAAATAATGTATGATTATATTTTTGTATTTTTTTTTTGGGGGGGGGGGGGGGGGGTGTTTGTTGAAGCGGCCGCATTATTTATATATAATCAGTATGCCTAAGTGGTTATTCCATTTGTATTTTTCTTCTCAGTCATCAAACCACGACATAAACTTTTATAATAAACTATTTATAAGTCATCGAGTTCAAGTAATTTGACAATTTGACGTTCAAGCTACATTTTACCAGAGAGTGTGTGTGTGTGAGAGAGAGAGATCTTTACATTTTTGCGTAAGCCACATACACAGTAGTAATTACCTTTCTGACCAATATGCCACTAAAGACTGAAAGGGGGCATTAGAAACAAAGTAGATTGCTAATCTTTATTTTGCACAATTTTCCCCGTTGAACGCTTTGGTCTCTACCATACGACGCCTTGCACTTTGTCGTCTACTGTTAGCGTCCATGGGAGGACCTTGGTCAGTGGATAGCCAGGGGGCATTGGACAACCGACAGGAGTCACGGCGTCAGGTGTGAAATCTGCACGGATCTCTCACAGATAGGATAGACACCTCCGATTTTACAGCTTTACATGGGCGTATGAGGAAAGACTCTTGAAAGTCTTTGGATATAGCACGACTTTTTATGTACATTCGGGGTTCGGATCCTGATCAGACCTTTTTGTTGTTTGCTGTGAAGGAAGTAGATAGCTCTGTTGAGAACAGAGAAGTCACGATTGGGGATTTCGGTGCTTGGAGCTTGTTAAAAGGAACACGAAATTGAGGTGAAATGCATATCTTACAACAATAGGATGCTACCGTGAAAAATAAATTTGGAAGGTTGAAATACCTGATCAGAAACCCAGGGATTAACTATTTAATGAGGTAGAGAGAGAGAGAGAGAGAGAGAGAGAGAGAGAGAGAGAGAGAGGGAGAGGGGAGGGAGGGAGGGAGAGAAAGACATACATACAGGCAGACGAAGAAAGAGATGATACGGGTAACAAAACTCAAGAGAATTCGTCTAGAGGTTGTTTTTCTCTATAGCTTGATATGAATAATGACCCGCACACGTATTTCTCATAGTGTGCCCATTTTTCTTCACACTTAATGGTGTTAATTATCGGTGAGGCTGCGACTAATGACTTATTACCAAGCGGCGATCCTGTCCAGTCACTGGAGAGTCGTATGAGTCAAAAGTTCAGCCGTGGCGAAATCGCCCCTGGGTCTGCGTCATTACATTTTGATGACCACCGACTTAAATAATCTGTATCTCTGCCTGCGTCTGTGACTCTTTCCACATAATTAGCCAACAGACCATTTCCCTTTGAATTTTTCTTCTCTCTCTCTCTCTCTCTCTCTCTCTCTCTCTCTCTCTCTCCCCCCCCCCAAAAAAAAAAAAAAAAAAGAAAGAAAGAAATCCCTTTGAGATCTACTTACATATTTTTATACATCTCCGATCATCTTTGTCCACCTTAAATTTCACCCATAAATCCGCCACTTCCCTCTCACTTTTGCCAATTAACTTTCCTGTCCCTGTCTCTGTTTCTCTCTCTCTCTCTCTCCCTCTCTCTCTCATCTTGTCTCACATTAAAGAAACCCGTAACTAAGTTTGAAGTTATTTGTTCTACTGCTTCTTTTCCTTGGAGAAATCGCCCCCTGATCTACGTCGTTACGTTGATGATTCATGGTGATCGCAAACTTATTACATGTATATTATATTCTTTTTTTGTCTCTGCGTGTGTCCACATCCCCCCCCCCTTTTTTTTTCCCCCTCTGAACACGTACTCAATACCCAAAAGAAATTCTGTTCATATATATATTATTTTATCTATTGTGTATACATGTACTTGATTTTCTTTAGTTCGTCTGCATTGAATTTCACCCATCAATTCCTCTCACTTTCGCCATGAACTGCATGTCTCTCTCTCTCTCTCTCTCTCTCTCTCTCTCTTTCTCTCTCTCT
>RQTK01001047.1:102190-114763 GCA_003991915.1 Elysia chlorotica | reverse complement strand
CCCCCCCTCTCTCCCCCCTCCATGGGTCAGTTAGAACAGCCCCCCCGCCATGCCGTGGCTGGCTCCCCGCCCACCCCAGCCTCCTCCTCCCTCTGGTCATCCTCCTCACTCGCATCATCCTCGTCATCGTCATGCCACCACCACCAGCACCACCACGACCAGCACGACAAGCATCAGCAGCGACAGCATCAGCATCAGCAACATCAGCAGCATCCTCTGGGCGAGAGCCGAGTGCCGCCATCTTCAGGCAGCTCGGTGCTAGGCCCTGAGCCCAACCGTCGGAGCTGGGCCACGGATATGTCCGATCCCCTGCCCCTGCACCATCATCCTCAGCAACACCTCCAGCAACAACAACAGCAGCAGCAGCAGCAGCAGCAGCCGCTACAGCATCAGTCCCTCCAGCAGCAGGTGACGGATGTTGTAGCCATGCAGACCAAGATCCCCAGTTCGTTCCGCGACTCGGCGGGCGCGCCCCTGCGCAAGCTCAGCGTGGACCTCATCAAGACCTACAAGCACATCAATGAGGTGAGGCCCAGTTAAACATCCTAATTCTGTAGGGAGGTGGTCAAATTGGTAGGCCCTAAATGCCTAAATCTGTAGGGAGATGGTAAGATTGGTAGGTGATCTTCCTAATTATGTAGGGAGATGTGCTCCTAATTATGAAGGGAGATATCGTGCGACGCGGAAGCTGGTAACCGTCGCACGACAGCCGGTTTATCTTCAGAAACGATTAACCACTGAAAATTGGATCTCCGCATATTGCCTGTGTATGGCCAGGATGCATGTATGAGTTGGTATATCTTCAGCTTAACAAAACGCAGAAACCGTCGTGCGACGCGGAAGCTGGTAACCGTCGTACGACAGCCGGTCTATCTTCAGAAACGATTAACCACTGAAAATTGGATCTCCGCATATTGCCTGTGTATGGCCAGGATGCATGTATGAGTTGGTATATCTTCAGCTTAAGTCTGTAGGGAGATAGTTAAATTGGTAGATGACCTATAGCACAAGATTGCTCAGTACACCGTCGCGGTAGCTCCCAACAGTGAACACGTAAGCTTGTACGTTCTCCCCCTTCAGACCATATTATTTTTAGACTGTAAAGTAAAGCCCGAATCCGTCTGTGTTCTCACGAGGGGGCGCGGTGGCCCTGGGGTAGAATATCGGCTTCCGACGCAAAAGGTCTGGATTCGAGCTCTTAAGATTTCGCTCCCTACTGGTTGAGTCGGTGTCAGCTTAATGTGATCGATGGAGACAGGAGTCATGGTATCCCCGCCTTGTTCGTGTGTGGCAGCACATGAAGTTGTCAGACGCCAGTCTTGGGGCACGTTCAGAATATAGCCTATAGTATATAGTTCTGATGTTGGACGTTAAAACCAACTCAACTTTAGACATGAAAACCCTACGTCAAAATTCAGATTTAAAGTTTATTGGTCATATGTACAACGTTGGGGCATCTTCTAACCGTGTGCCACTGCGTTCCCCCTTAATTTTAGACTGTAAAGTAAAAACCCGCATCCCTCTTGTCTCCCCCCGCAGGTCTACTACGCCAAGAAGAAGCGGCGGGCGGGCGGGGCGGCGCAGGGCGACGAGTCCGGCACCAAGAAGGGCAAGGTCAACGCGCACGTCTACAACGAGGGCTACGACGACAGCAACCACGACTACATCGTCAATCCGGGCGAGAAGTGGATGGACCGCTACGAGATTGACTCGCTCATCGGGAAGGGCTCCTTTGGCCAGGTCAGTGAAGTACAGTGATCTATGACCACTTTATGTTAGTTTAGTTAGAGCAGGGTAAGCACGGGAAGCACAGTGATCTAAGGGCACTAGAAGGCTCGAAGTTTAGAATCAATAGGATAGAGGGCTACTTTCATTGGGAAGGACCCCTTTGGCCAAGTCAGTGAAGCACACTGATCTCTGTAGATCTTATTTTGATAGTTTAGTTGGAGGGCTACTTTCATTCGTTGGCCATGTTAGTGAGGCATAGTGATCCATGTCGACATTATTTTGTCAGTCTAGTTGGGTTAGAGGGATACCCTCGTTGATTGGCAGAGAGAGAGAGAGACAGACAGAGAGAGACATACATAGAGAGAGAGAGAGAGAGAGAGAGAGAGAGAGAGAGGGGTCCAAGCCCCCTGCGTCGCCTCCAGACGCAGGCGTCTAGCGCGTGAGTTTCTGCCCCTGACGTCATTCCTCTATTGGCCACCTGTTCGAGACTAAGAGGTGAGCTTTGGGGTCATTGAACCCTGGTGGTCAGCTCTCCAGGATCAAACGCCAATCTTTCTCTCTCTCTGTCTCTCTCTCTCTCTCTCTCTCGCTGTCTCTCTCTCTCTCTCTCGCTCTCTCTCTCTCTCTGCCTTATTAACCTCATTTGCCGTGCCTTTATAAAACTCATATTCTAGTCACTGTTTGATTGTGGACCGCTGTCGTCTAACCATAAATAATTATAATTTTTGACCTCCGAAGTCTTGTTTTATTCTTTTTTCTCTAACCCACAAGAGAAACCATTCAAGTATATTTTATTCCTATGTAAAAACTGGCCCGTTAGTTACGAGTAACATTTTCGGCCCTGGCTTCACCTGAATAGGACATTCTTCGATCTTCCCGTGCTGTGACCGAATAGGCATACGGTACCAAAGGCAGTCTGTAGAGAGACGGTACACGCAACCGACTTTGCGTATGTGGTTTTGGTTTAAAAAAGAATACAATGTTATTAAGAAAAAGAGCAACATCAACAGATTATTGAAGTAAATGCTTTTTTTAATCCCTATTAAAAAATAAAAACACGCTTTCAGCTGGGCTTACAACCACTTTCATGCTAGAATGATACACCCCCAGCACGCGTCACGCAGCCTCTCTCTCTCTCTCTCTCTCTCTCTCTCTCTCTCTCTAACACTGTGACGTCACTTCGTAAATATAAACCGCTTCGCTTATATTTTGGCCTACCGTATCTGGGCACCCACTACAGTGATGCTCTGAGGAGAGTGCAGTTCTGGTGCTCAAGATTTAGCTTGTCGTCAAACAAGATCTTGAACGTCAACGACAGCGCCTCGATCGCGGCAATCTGTGTTATCAGTGATTTGCCGCTCTCTAGAGATAATTATATGCCCTGTCAACAGGACAGGTTTAGCTTCCCTTACACAATGTAGTACATTAATTGTCCTACTCTCAATTATCACTGGCTTTCTTTCAGTCCCTCACTAATTCGGTTCGTGTCAGTTTAATGTGACCGGCTTAGTAGTAGTAGTAGTAGTAGTAGTAGTAGTAGTAGTAGTAGTAGTAGTAGTAGTAGTAGTAGTAGTTGTTGAGTTGGTTTAACGTCCAACGCCAGCACCCTATCGATTATATTTGTGGACGGGCCTCAATACGGACCTCTGACAATTCTAAGTGCAGCCACCATGGTTTTAACGTCCAACATCCGCACTATATGGGCTATATTGTGGACGGTCCCCAAGACTGACGTCTGACAATTTTATGTGCTGCCACACACGAGACAGGGCGGGGATACCATGACTCTTGTCTCAGCCGGTCACATTAAACTGACACGAACCGAATTAGTGAGGGACTGAAAGAAAGCCAGTGATAATTGAGAGTAGGACAATTAATGTACTACATTGTGTAGGGCAGGTGGACAGTGGCGTGAGGGCTGACCGTTGCTTGACCAGCGGGTGACCTCCCCCAGGCGGCAAACATTCCGTGCATACCGAGCCAGATGATCGCATAGATCGTAGATCGCAGATCGCAAAGTGCAAAGTGCACAGCTCAGAGCTGAGATTATAGAGTTTGGAGTTTGGATTCGCTACCAATACGCCGTCGCCGCAGTGGCGTCAGGTTAGTGAGTGGGCAAGAAGAGCAAGAGCGCTAGAACAATAATATGTGTGCAGCAGCCTAGTGTTGTGTACAGAAGCCAGAATATTATTGTTATTATTGTTATTATTGTTATTATTGTTATTGTAATGTTATTGTTATTGTTATTGTTGTTATTATTATTATTATTATTATTATTATTATTACATCTGGCTCGGTATGCACGGAATGTTTGCCGCCTGGGGGAGGTCACCCGCTGGTCAAGCAACGGTCAGCCCTCACGCCACTGTCCACCTGCCCGCACCTTGACTGCAGTGTTGAACACCTACATGGAAATTGGTTGCGTTATGCATTATGAGCACCAGAGACTGTTGATTTAGTGAGACTTACACCTTGACTGCAGTGTTGATCACCCACATGGAAATTGGTTGCGTTATGCATTATGAGCATCAGAGACTGTTGATTTAGTGAGACATACACCTTCACTGCAGTGTTGATCACCCACATGGAAATAGGCTGTGTTATGCATTATGAGCACCAGAGACTGTTGATATACATGTAGTGAGACTTACACCTTGACTGCAGTGTTGGAACACCAACATGGAAATTGGTTGTGTTATAACTGCATTTTGAGCACTAGAGACTGTTGATCTAGTGAGACGTACACCTTGACTGCAGTGTTGAACACCCACATGGAAATTGGTTGTGTTATGCATTATGAGCACCAGAGACTGTTGATTTAGTGAGACGTACACCTTGACTGCAGTGCGGAACACCTACATGGAAAATTGTTTGTGTTATGTATTATGAGCACCAGAGACTGTTGATTTAGTGAGACTTACACCTTGACTGCAGTGTTGAAAACACCTACATAGAAATAGGTTGCTTTATTACCAACATCAGAGACTGTTGATTTAATGAGACGTTTCACATAGAGAGCTCTACAGTGGTATTGATACGGGAGCTTGTGTGACTCGTACAAAGTCTATAGATATATTTCATAATTGAAACTAAGGCGGTTGACTAATCTTCAGTTTTTACTAAGGTTTAAGGAAGGAAGCAACTGCCTTAATTTGTTTTTTTATCCCATCCCATATACGCAAAATCCCGCCGGTGAAACCTGTTTTTCACACTCTCTGATATTATTCTGTACTGCGCTCTATCTAGCGCGCTGGGCTCTCACTAGATTTAGTCTCTACAGCCACTGGGCAGTGGCAGTGCAACTGGGCAGTATTGGACGCGCCTGGCGATGTGGGTGGTGGTCTAAGCGTACACAACTATTTTGATCAATCCGTCGCATTGCATGTGTGTTTGTTCGTTTTGAGCAGATTTCTCATTCACTGTTCAATGTAACACATTTCCTAAGTTGCCACGATTAAAAAGTAGAGGGATGGGGAAAGAGAGGTTATTGTTGTTGTTATAATGATTGATATTTGGCGATAGGTAGTGCGTAAAAAAGCCGAAGAATTATGCCATTTTTTTACAATTTGCGAAATAATAAAAAAAAAAAAAAAGAAAAAAGAACAGCAGAGAGTGAGCGTATCATCGCCACTGGCAAAAGCTTCCTTGCTTAGCCTATCTAATCTATCAAGCAAAATAGAACATCACTGTGAGAGGCTATGTGCATATTAACGTGGTTGCGTGTTTGTACTTACCTCTCTCTCTCTCTCTCTCTCTCTCTCTCTCTCTCTCTCTCTCTCTCTCTCTCTCTCTCGTTGTTTCTGTTGCTGGTGAAGGAGGTTCCAGTTATTGTTGGGATCGGAGAAGAAACTTTAATGGTACATATTGTATAAATAAATAATCAATGCATACCTTAGTTACCTACCTATGTGTCTTTTCTTTTGTCTGCATATGTGTCTCTGTTTGTCTGTCAGTCTCTCTCTCTCTCTCTCTCTCTCTCTCTCTCTCTCTCTCTCTCTCTGTGCTTCTCTCCCCTCTTTCTCTATCTCTACCTCCTAATTCATTCATTCATTCATTCATTCATTCATTCATTCATTCATTCATTCATTCATTCATTTATCCATTCATCCATTCATCCATTCATCCATCCATCCATCCATTCATCCATTTATCCATTCATTCATTCATTCATCCAAAAGAGACAGGAATTACTTGTTTGTCAAGAAGACTTCTTACAGGGAGACACAAACCTCAGACGAGTTACGTGATATAGTTTGATTGCGGTTGCATTGAGAAAACACTGCATCCAAATGCTTTTAAAGTATTATGTAGAAGTTTTAACAAAAGTGGCCAAAACTCTATCGGGCTGCCTTCATGAATTGAGTAACCAACTAAACAAACAAACAAATAAGGATAAGATGATAATAAAGTATTATGCAGACCTGCCACTTATACGGATTAAATCCGTATTATACGGATTTTCCCTTCACAATCGCCGAAATACAGGGTTTACGGGTTTGCTACTTGAGATACGGGTTTTTAGTTTCGTTGCTTCCGTGATTTATGGTCGATAGCCGTTTTTAAGACATAATTTATGTAGAAGTTTAAAAAAAAGTGCTCAAAACTTGGGTATTGAGTAACCAGCTAAACAAACAAAATAATAAGGATAAAACTAAATTTAACCTAAGTCCCTTTTCTCTCTCTCATGTGTGTGGCAGGTCGTGAAGGCGTTTGACCACACTGACCAGGAGCATGTGGCCATCAAGATCATCAAGAACAAGAAACCATTCCTGAACCAGGCGCAGATCGAGGTCAAGCTGCTGGAGCTGATGAACTCCCACGACAGGGAGAACAAGTATTATATAGGTCAGTGGCTTGGTACCTAGAGCTCTTTGGGTAGAACATAGGCTTCCGATGCAAAAGGTCCCGGTTCGAGCCCTGGCGATTTCGCTCCCTACTGGTTGGGTCGGTGTCAGTTTAATGGGACCGGCTGATGAACTCCTACGATAGGGAGAACAAGTATTATATAGGTCAGTGGCTTGGTACCTAGAGCTCTTTGGGTAGAACATAGGCTTCCGATGCAAAAGGTCCCGGTTCGAGCCCTGGCGATTTCGCTCCCTACTGGTTGGGTCGGTGTCAATTTAATGGGACCGGCTGATGAACTCCTACGATAGGGAGAACAAGTATTATATAGGTCAGTGGGTTGATACCTGATGCTCTTGGCCCTGGGGTAGAACATCGGCTTATAGGCTTCCGACGCAAAAGGTCCCGGTTCGAGCCCTGGCGGTTTCGCTCCCTGCTGGAGCTGATGAACTTCCACGACAGGGAGAACAAGTATTATATAGGTCAGTGGGTTGGTACCTAGAGCTCTTGAGGGGCACAGTGGCCCTGGGGTAGAACATAGGCTTATAGGCTTCCAGCGCAAAAGATTTGAGTTTCAGCCCTGGTGATTTTGCTCCCTACTGGTTGGGTAGGTGTCAGTATAATGTGACCAGCTGCGACAGAGTCATGGTATCTCTGCGCTGTCTCGTGTGTAGCAACACATAACAATGGCAGACATCAGTCTTGGGGTCCGTCCACAATATAGCTGATTAGTGCTGATGTTGGACGTTAAACCAACTTAACTCGACTCAACTCGATCCCTAGGGCTTACTCAATTATTGTATTGGTAAATATCAATACACATTGCTCAGTCACCCAAATATTAGACATTTTATATTTGAAAAAATTGTAGGGTAAGCCAATACAATATTTAACATACTTCTATATGTCTTTAAAAAAAAAAAATAGACCCCTTAAGACTGCATGCCTAATTTTACCGCAGCCACCACTGCACCTTTATTTAATCCTCCCCTTCTACACTCGTCACTGTGTACCATTCATAATATTATAGTCTACATAGTGCTGACATTGTACATTAAGCAACCAACTTAACTCAACTCCTCCGTTGTGTTTGCTAAATTGTGTTGCTACATGTATATTTGTATAATTGTCTATATATATATATATTCATCTTGCAAAGCCTGTGCTTGACAAAATAATTTTCGGTATGTATGTTTTTAATATATATATTGACTGAATAAACATTGAAATTGTGTTTTTCTCTCTGTATCCAGTGCGCCTGAAGCGAAACTTCATGTTCCGCAACCACCTGTGCCTTGTGTTTGAGCTGCTGAGCTACAACCTGTACGACCTGCTGCGCAACACCAACTTCCGCGGGGTTTCCCTGAACCTGACGCGCAAGTTTGCCCAGCAGCTGTGCACCGCGCTGCTCTACCTGGCCACGCCCGAGCTGAACATCATCCACTGCGACCTCAAGCCCGAGAACATCCTGCTGTGCAACCCCAAGCGCAGCGCCATCAAGATCGTCGACTTCGGCAGCTCCTGCCAGATCGGACAGCGGGTGGGTGTGGTCGATTGGATGGATGATTGGTTGAGTTTGGTTTTGTTTGGGAGGTAGTGAAAAAAGTTTTGTCTGATTGGTTAATTTGATGGTCGGTAGATTGGTTTGGTTTTGTTTGATTTGTCAATGAGGAGCGTGCATCGAAAAATTTTGTCTGATTGGTTAATTCGGATGCTGATTGATTGATTTGGTTTTGTTTGATTGGTGAATGAGAAGCATGTAATGATAAGCTTTGTCTGATTGGTTAATTGGATGGCTGATTGATTGAGTTCGTTTTGTATGGTTGGTGAATGAGAAGCATGTAATGAAATAATTGTGTGATTGGTTAATTCTATGGCTGATTGATTGATTTGGTTTTGTTAGATTGACAATGAAAAAAGCTTTGTCTGATTGGTTAATTTGATGGCTGAATTGGTTTTGTTTGATTGGTAAATGAGAAGCATGTAATGATAAGCTTTGTCTGATTGGTTAAGTGCAATGAAAAAAGATTAGTATGATTGGTTCACAAGTGAGCAGTCTAGTTGATAAATTCTTAATCGGTGTTGAAAAAGTTGATTGTTGATTTAGGGAGGGAGGGAGGAGGAGGAGGAGGGAGAGAAAGATATATTATTACTTAAGTAAACAGCCCAACTGACATAAATGTAAAACCTTGTCCTCTCCAGATCTACCAGTACATCCAGTCACGGTTCTACCGGTCACCGGAGGTGTTACTGGGGATTCCCTATGATCTGGCCATCGACATGTGGAGCCTGGGCTGCATCCTCGTAGAGATGCACACGGGAGAGCCGCTGTTCGCCGGCTCCAATGAGGTGAATCTCACTGTTTAATATTAGCTCACGGTTACTAGTGTAAATGAAATAGCGGAAGCTGCAATTTTGAACCCTTTCAGTAACTTGGCATTTGTCATCATTGGAACGTGGCATCTTGAACAATTCAGAATATGTTACATATGTTTAAGCTTCCATTTACTTTGCACATCCTACAATATATAATTATCATATATATCAAAATGAAGGCAATTGAATGAAGTTAGAAAGGAAGTTGAAATCTTCACGGTTTGATCGGCAGGCTTTGTACACTTCAATGGTACATGGCACATTTTGTTTGCTTCCTATACCTAAAGTTCTGAGCTGGTACTACTGGCTTAACCTTTTCACATGGCATGGTTTTAGGCCTTTTTCTTGTGCGCGCACTATTTTTGGGGAATTTACAAAAATTTATGAAGGTAAAAGCTTTGACATTTACATTTTTTAAATGGAAGGCGTGCAGATCAATACAAAAAAGTGACAACACAATAGCGTATCAACCCACACAACAATTTTGTCTGTGGCCTGATGGTAAAAGGTTGAGTTGTTTTTTGGACCAGATTTTGAGCCGGTAAAATCGGCTTAGGACACTGAAAGTGTTAAATGCTTTCAATGAAGGTAAAGAAGCCAACCAACACAAACACTATATTCGTTTTTCCACATCCACTAACCCGTAGTTGCACTTCGGACCATTTTGAGTCGCTAAAACCGTCTTAAATTACTGAAAGTGTTAAATGCTTTTAATGAAGGTAAAGATACCGACCAACACAAACACTCTTCATTTCTCCACCCCCCCCTAACCCGTGGTTGCACATGGAATGTTTTTTTCCTCCCCCAGTTTGACCAGATGATGAAGATTGTGGAGGTGCTGGGTATGCCTCCCAAACATCTGCTGGACCAAGCGCAGAAGACGCGGAAATACTTCGAGCTCCTGCCAGACGGTACTTACATCCCACGCAAGTCAAAAGATAACAAAAAGGTAAGCGGTAGTTGGTCTGCTGGCTCTCTTTAGTTTTTGTTTTCTTCTATTGCAATGAAAAGTTTGGCCTACTGTAACAGATTTATGACTAGGTCGTTAGTCCTGATGTTTCTTTTATATTAGAACCAGACTCCCAACCTTTACAGTTTTTGTTTTGATGATTCCTCTGTACTGGTAAAACCTAATCAAGCTGTTATCTCTAATTTGTATCAAAACTGCAGTAAGAACCTATTTTTATAATTTAACTTGATGAAGTCATAGTGTTTTGCCAGCAATGGTCATGAAATTGCACTATTTTTATTTTTTTTTCCTTCCAAAATTAAAATCTTTTGAACGCAATGAAGATAGAATTAAAAAATTTGCAGATGTGAAAATGTATTTTTTTCTTCTTCTGTCATATAAAATGTTTATTTCATCGCTAACATGTATGCAGTGTGGCTCCGTCGAGGTAAAAAGTCGCCTTATAGTAATCTTTCACCTGTTTCCCACACCAGTACAAGGCTCCGCACTGCCGGAAGCTGCACGACGTGATAGGGGCCGACACGGGCGGGCCCGGGGGCCGCAGGGCGGGCGAGGTTGGCCACGCGACGGCCGACTACCTCAAGTTCAAGGACCTGATCCTGCGCATGCTGGAGTACGACCCCAAGACGCGCATCACGCCCTACTACGCGCTGCAGCACAACTTCTTCAAGAAGACCTCGGACGAGAGCACCAACACGAGCAACTACAGCTACAGCACCTCGACCAGCCCCGCCATGGAGACGGGCGCAGGCAGCCCCGCAGGTCTGTTGGTTATAAGTCATAGCCACTACACTTCCCCTCCCCTCCCCTGATCCCCCTCTACTGTACTCCCTGCCCCTGGTTCTATATTTTTTATACTATTTTTAGAATCTCTTGCCAATAGGTTATTATAGTATATTCCTTTCTTCATTTTTTTTTCTGAACAAAGCTCCAAAAAAAGAAAAAACCCACACCTCAACAAAAAACCCTTTATAAATTATATTCCTTTCTTCAGTCCACTTTGAGCAAAGCCAAAAAAAACAAAAAAACAAAAACAGCACTTTCCCTTTTTATTGATTCCCTATTTTTTAGCTTCCCTGTATGTAAAAAAAAATTGTTTTGGGATATTTTCTGTATTTTTTTTCCTTAATTAAAAAAAAAAAAGAAGAAAAACTCTAGGTGTAGAAGAAATATCTTTGTTCATAGGAATTTGAAGTGCTGTTTAAAATTCATGGGCTAAGGAAAAAACCACCTTATAATGCTCTTGTCGAGGAATCTTATTTTTTACCTTAATGGTAGTTCATGCAATCAACTTGTCAGGAAATATAATATAGATCTAGTATACTAAGTAGTTTAAAAGTAGTCAAATACCTTGCTGTCTCTCTATGTATATCTGTTGGTTTATATTTTGTCCCTTCCCTCTGTGAATCTTTAGTTTTTAGCAATTTTTAATTTTCACCAAATCAGTTTTTCTTTGAAAGAGCAGACAACATTTGCACATCCCTTTTTCTTTTTTATCACATTAGTTAGCACACAAAACAACAACAAAAAGGCTTTGTTTCCTCTTGCTTCACTCTTTTTTTATATATTTTTCGCTATATATATATCCTGACTTTGCTCTTTTATTCCTGGTATTTTACTCTGCGTTTATTTTAGTGAACATAACCTTTCTTTTTCTCTTTTAAATGAACCTAGTGTTTAGAGTGTGTATCTTCAGTTGCAGAGAAAAAAGGAAAATAGCTTCTATATATGTTAGTTTGCAAGGGCTGTAAAGCTCGTTGCTTGCTTTGTGTGCTGTTGCATAATTAATTATGTATTGAATGTTGTAATATTGAAAAAGATATTTTTTTTTTTTAAATGTGGTTTCCACTCTTTATTTTTGTTGTTGAAATATAAATTGGCTCTGGTATTGTTCATTTTCCTGAACTTCTTAATTAGAATGTTAAACTTGGTAAAGCTTGTATCTTTTAATGAAACTAGAGATTAGAACAAAAATACAAAACAAAATAAAAAAAACACTGAACAACAAAAGTCAACAAATATTTGTTGTCAAAGCTTTATTTTTTTTTAAAATATTACAGATAAAACTCTCAAAGTTAAAACAGGGGGGTGGGGGTGAGGGGGGTGATAATTCAGTGTCATAGAACTTCTCTAAATTTGAAGCTAGATAAGACTTAAGGAAATATTCATGTGTTATAAATTTCCCCTAATATTAGATGAAAGTTTCACCAAAATTTTCACCACCCATAGGAATGAATGTTCTTTTCTCCCTTAGACAAACACTTTGCATTGATAACATGCACCCTTTGCCTTTTTTTTTTTTTTTTTGGTTCCCCTACCTCTTAGACAGGAAAGCCATGCATGCACCTTTCGCTCTCACCAAATAAAACTACATTTTAAAAAGGAACAGCATAAAACTCCCAAATCAATCCCGTTTTCCCACATTTGCTGTTAGTCCAGCATTCGGTTTAGCTTTAAATCTTTTTTTTATTTTTTTATGAGTTTTTGCAAAGGAAGAAACCGTTCCAATTCTTTTGAATGTCCTTATTATCAGTATTGGTGAATTTTCCAGATTTGAAATTAAATAGCAATGCTCTCCATATATCCTCACATATGAAATGGCTGGTAGGATGTATTATGTAAAAAAAAAAAAAAATTTAAAAATGTCTTGGGGACCC
>RQTK01001047.1:73219-101857 GCA_003991915.1 Elysia chlorotica | reverse complement strand
TCCCCCCCCCCCCCCCCCCCCTTGAATGAGGTTATGGAGATAACCTTAAATTTCGTATATCAACCTTATTTATGTCTAACTTTATAACCCACCAGAGCCAATTTGAATATTAATATGAAAAATAATTTAAACTTAATTAAAAAACAAAACAAAAATAGAGGCAATGGTTTTAAGCTCCTCAAAGCAGAGTTAGAAGTGGGTACAATTAACGGCAGCTCTCGTACTTCAGTTTTGAAATGTGACTTCTCTTTGCAAAATTGAGTGTGTTTTTCCTCTGGGTCATATTTTCTCTCTCTACATCCCTAAACAGTTTAGCTAGAGCTATGATTGCCCCGACTTAATGCACATTGTGTCCAAGCTTGCTCACACACACACACAAACACGCAGATAGGCTCTGCTTTGCTTGCAGTTTCATTTTTTGTTTTGTATTTTACCTTTGTTTTATTATCGTAAATGTTTTTTTTGATAGTGCTTCACCGTTTATTCTGTGTAGGGCTGGCTGACTCCAAACATTCTGTTTGTTAACCTTCTATCTGTGTTATATATATATTTTTTTTTAATTATAAAAAAAAAAATAATTATATTTTGTATATTCTTGTTCAATTACTATTTTGATATGAATGTTAGTGCAGGTTTGTATAGATGCAGAATTATATTTCACAAGTCAAAATACTATTTTCCTTTTTCCTTCTTTACAAAATTGTTTGACGTAATTTACTATATAGTTTGGCAAAGAAACCGTCTTGTCTTCTGTCCTTTGCACTTGCCGCTATGTGAAAAAAAAAACAACAAATTTGCTTCTTTTTCACACAATTACAAATATGCAATTTAGTTTTGTTGTTGCAAGTTATTTTATGATCGAGGAGTAAGAATAGATTCTGTCGGGGGTGAGTGTCTTAGTTTTTGATTAACATGTTAGCGAGGTGGAACAATGATTGAGTAGGGTGATGATCTTCGTTAAAACTATTGCTATAAAAAAATATGAGATGTTTTTAGTTGTAAATGCTTGTCAATACCTCAAAGGAGGAAAAAACTACAACCCAACAACGTCCCAAACTAGTATCTAAGAAAATTAATAATAAAACCGTTGAGGATGATGCTTGATATAAATATTTACATGGTGTTCCAATTTTTTTTTTTTTTTTTGGCGCTATTTTTTTCACTAGATACGTTGTTCCACCCACCTCAGCCCCCAAGACAAAGTGACTCATTCTCTAGACACCGCGCGCAGTAGGGACTCCGATTTTGACGTTTGGCGACACAGCCAAACAGTGAACAAACGTACGTAGATAGACGTTCTGTTCCCTCCTTCCTTCCTTCCTTCCTTCCTCATACCACTGACTTACCTTACCCTCAAATGCCTCAGTCTCATCTCCTCCCTTCAATTTCTTCATATTCCCTCCTGAATCACTGTCATTCTCACTTTCACTCTCACCCACTCATTCACTAACTCACCATAACCCACCCCACTCATGAAATGATCTCACACACGGTTATAGAAAGTCAGCCCTACCATTTCTGTTTGGCCACTTGAGTGACTTTAATTTTTTTTTTTTTTAATGTTTTCAAACATTTCTTGCAATAATTTTTTTTCCTCCTCCCCTCTCCATTATCTTTCCCAACTCATCATTTTTTTTATTATTTGTCAGTGTGATTTTTTTTCTCTAATGCCTTTCTGTTTTGTATAAAATTATAATCAATTTATCTTTTCTATGTAGTATCATCTAAAAGGAAAAAAGAATCCGAAGTCAAAAAGTGCTTTAAAATTTAGCAACTCGGGAAAACAATTTCACTCAAAAGATCAAACTTGGTTTTCATTTTATAATTAATTCAAATGGCAATTCTATTATGCAGTGTATACATTTTAATAAAGAAATGAATTTAAAATACTAATTTAAATCATGAAAGTTGCTCTAAGTTTCAGTTAAAAAAATAATCTCCTCCACATTCACAATATCCTTTATTAATTTTACCATATCTTTAATTTTTAAAATGTATATATATCGGCATTCCTTTTTTAAGATATATTATTATTAGAAAAACCCTCATATCCACCACTGGCCTACGTTTGGTTTTTGCTCTGAGTGAAATCCCTCATCCCCAGCCTCCCATCATACCAGCACGCTAGAATGTGCAGTTCTTGCTGGTTTGGGAGAAATCAGCACTGACTTACAGAGGACTATATTCCTTACGCATGTGTAGTTGCTAGTCAGGAAATTTTATTATTATGGCTAGATATGTAATAGACCAACAGCAGAATATTTGAGAATAGTTCGCAGATTCAGAATTTGATACATTTATCAGAGAACATTAGGAACCATAATTTTTTATTATATGGAAGTCCTGTCTTTACGCGCATCTTGAGGAGCCAAATGTTAAAATTTTCTAGCATAGCTTATGCAATTTGTGGCCATCAGAATTACTCATCCATCCTCTCCCTCCATCAGCCATGCCATTCTGTGTTTGATTTTTATTTAAAAAAATGTTCAAATATTTTTGTGAGCAGCATTCTTTGAAATGATATTAATGTGTTTGTTTTATTTCTCTCTCTTCCCTGTTTTCTCCCAACCCCTGGATCAGTGGCCGGGCAGTCGAGTGGACGCGCACGCTCGGACCCAACCCACCAGCACCACAGCAGCAGTGGTTCGAGTCAGAGCATCATGTCTGGCGCGGGGGCAGGGGGTACCGGCGCCGGGACCTCGAGAGGCCTGGGCACCCACAGGGAGGATGGACACCAGGGCCCCCAGCAGACGATGGAGTGTGAGAGCCCCTCGCGCCCCCCGCCAGCCCACCAGTCTCACCGCGGCAACAACTCTGGAACCAGTGTTACCACGGCCGCAAGGGTAGCAGCGGTCGCTCAGCAACAACAGCTGGACCAGCAGACGGCAGCAGCGCTATCGGCGTCGTTGTACCAGCAGCAGCAGCAGCAACAGCTGGCCTGGGGTGTGGTGGCTGGGGCGGGTTCGAACCCGCTTGCCGCAGGCATGGTGCTGGGTGGGGTGGTGCTCAGCCAGCCCTCGGGGGGCCTCATGTACCGAGGGGGGCCCCAGGCCTCGTCATCGTCCACCTCGACATCCTCGTCGTCCCTGCAGCACGCAGGGGAGGGCCTCGTCCACATGTACGACCCCGTGGGAGGCCTGCACCAGCACAGGGCCGGGGGGCTGGATCCGAACAACCCGCACCACCAGACGGCCATCCTGCTGTCCAACTCGTCCAACGCCTCGTCCACTTCGTCTCTGTCGTCCAGCAACGTGCCCGTGGACCTCTCGGGCCTGGTCAGTGGCGTGGCTTCGTCCTCGGGGCTGCACCACCCCCAGGCAGTGCTGGGCCCAGCCTACCAGCAGCACCACCAGCATCATCTCCTTCACCAGCAACAACATCACCACCCTCAGCACCAGCAGCTGCTCATGGGGAGCCTGCACCAGCCCGCGGCCACACAGCTCTTGGCGGTTGCTGCCGCTGCGTCTGCGTCCGTCACATCCCCGCTGTCTCCGATGTCCCACGGGTCGTCGTCGCTGTCGTCATCATCGTTATCATCGCACCCGCAACATCCGCACCACCAGCACTTCTCGTCGTCGTCGTCGCAGCAGGCGTGGGCCCAGCAGCCCCAGCCTCACCTGGGTCCTGGCGCCGCCCCTCCCTCCTCCTCCTCCTCATCGATAGGGGAGGGCACTCTGCACCACCAGCGCGGCCGGGCTTCCCCTGAGCGTGGAGACGAGTCCCCGATGGTTGGGGTATGCATCCAGCAGAGCCCCGTCGCCAGTCATTGATCAAAGCCTTCTCAGCACGGAACTGAGCTTTTTCATCAAGAAGCATGCAATCAGTGAGGGCAACATGGTATACCACTGATCATTGCATGACTTGACAGTTAATGATTTAACTTCAGTCAGACAACACTCTAAATGGATGCTCTGAACAACTCAACACACATGAAACGTGTGCAAATCACAAGTTTTTGTCTTACCTCACTAGGGAATGCTTTACTGACAGCCCGATTGTAAGCTGCAGGTTATGGTGTTAACTTTCGTGCACCTCCTGTCAGACCTCGATCATACTCCATCCCCAGAAACTTGCGTCAGAGACTAACATGGAGCAGGGACCACGCTCACAAGTACCGCGCTCACAAGTAACGGAGACTTAGAGAAGCGCATTGTCTCCCGATTTGAAGATTACGTCTGAAATTCTGTTGTTGTCACTGTGCTTTCAAAAGTCCCCGCAAAGTTCCCTGCATTCAAATGCTGGAGGGATAGAGGATTAGAAATAGTGTCGTTTCAAAACCACTAACATAGTTTAGTGTCCTTGCTAAAGTTCTCGAAGGCACCCGCTGTCAACAGCTTGGGGTTTTTCCCCTGTGAGCGAAGATGAAAAAGTGTGGAGTCCACTGATATTTTCAGCACAGTGTTAGTAAACGGGCGAGGTTTTTTCCCCCGACCACTTTCTGTCAAGCCGAGGACGGTGCAGGTTGTATCTGCTGTGGGCAGAACGGCCAAAATATTACATCATTTCGTTCTTGGAAACTGACCAATGCGGACACAACTTTAAAACAAATGATGTTGCGGTGATTGTCTGGATTTGGGTTGTGGTGTCTCCCGTTCCTAGCCCTGGATTAATAAACACTTCCAAAGTGCTGCCATGTCAATTCCATACTCCCAATGCCAGCAGTTATGTGCTTGTAGACTGACAACAAGTGAGAGGGCCGTGAATTTGGCTTACCGTAGCCACAAGCAGGTGGCCTCGTCACCTGATTTTTATAATATAATTTGTTGAATGGTCGAGACGTTGCTAGTTCTTCATGACATTGACCTTGCTTGCGTGTCAAAAGAGAAAATAAGCGATCTGTACATTTGATTCAACGAAAAAATTCTCGCAATGGGCTCCTCCAACCTATCTTTTGGGACTGTGTGCTTGGTTTTTTTTTCCATACAAAGGATTTAGAGCCAAGGAAAAACATTTGCTGCTTTCCTTTCATTTTGTTTTAGCCAAGGGGGCTTTCAGTGGTTTGGAAAATTTTTTAAAAAGTTAAAAGAAAAACAAAAGTTTTATACATTAATGAATTGTGTGGTCATGTTCCTTCCTTCATTTTTTTTCTTTTTCTTTTCGAAATACTTTAATGCTGACACTGTGTGATTAAACAAAATTCGACCCAGCGTGTGTATAGCCAGGCTGTTAGCTGTGCCTCCCTTTCTATTTGAACTTTTAATAATTATTGTTTAAGTCAAAGAGCAAGGGGAGAGAGATGGATATATATATCTCCATGACGTCATGGCTGATAGTCCAGGGAGCTTTTGCTGCAGCTCCCGGCACCATTCACAGCACCGCCACCACGCAAGTCTTGTCTTGACCAACGAGTGATCCACGCACCTGCTCTACAGTTCAACGCCTTCCTCTGCAGTGTCAAGCCTTCCCTCGTTCACCAAATTCTGATGTAGGGTCATCGTTGTCTCCTCACTCACAAAGATCCCCGTAATTGTTCCCATGCCTGTTGATTCTAAGTGTTGAGGGTGACAGGTTGTAAAGCTTCATAGTTGGTCATACCCGTAAACTATAAACCTGAAACCAGGTGTGCACGTGACGATATATGGACCAGGTTATTCCCACCTAAAAAATTGTTAAAAGGGGTTTCAATTCACTTTGATAATAATGTAGGCCTCTCATCTCCCAGGTATTCTAAATTCAAATCTTTAAAAAAATTATCCACAGGTTTCAGTTTATTTTTAGCATATAGTTAGTCTAAGTGTTATGGTATGGGATAGGCTTTATCTTTTAATTTTTTGAATTCCTAAAAAATTTAGAGGTAGGATGTGTTATCATCGTAAAACAAAACAAGAAATAAATCCAGTACACCTCTAGGAAAAAATTAAAGATCACTGAAAGTTTTCCATAAGGGACTCAAGCTGTTACTTAGCAACTATTACTAATCACTCTATTAATCTTTGATGGGTGTAGACATTTTTTGTTGCATTTGGAAATATAATATAACTTGTCATTTAGATGGTAATCAAAACTATTGAAAAGACACTTTATTTTTTTTATTTTTTCAATACAATCTCATTTCATGTTTAGACACAAGTTATACAAGTAATAATTCTTAAGTCATCTGACAATTAACTTTACTTTCCTGATCAGGTAATGATCTAGGCCTTGGTCTTTCTATGCATTGCCGTGACATGTTAAATTTATGCTAGCACTTGTGGAATTGATACTATATGGGGTGTTTTTTGTTAATGTTTATGTAGCTAACATTAGGCCCTGTGAAATGGTTTCTCGGACACGCTTGATTTTAGGTTTTGTTTTACAGGCATGGAGTTTAACAAGGGTGGGCAGATTTGTGGTGCCCAAATAAACTGTGGAACAAAGAGGGGAGGCTGCACTGGAAGCTAGAAACACTTTACATTGACTGACTGAAGCAAAATTGTTGCACTGTTTTGGAGCATTTATTGAACACTATGTTTCGGTTTGTTTCAGTTGGTTGCAAACTCTTGTTATTACTGTGGCAAGCTTGATCGAAAGTCCTGACCTGAATATTTTTCTCTCTCTCTCTTCATCTTCCTGGATTTGATTCAGGGCCTGACTTTGACCTTGAGTAAACTGTCTGTGATTATAAATTTTTAAATGGGATGTTGGTATGTTTGTATGTTCTATCTACTTTTATAAAGTGGGAAATGATTACTTTAGAAATGTTCGATGAGGACTGAATGGAACTTGCATGATTGATGCCTGGACGATTATAAAATGCAGATCACAAATAAAGCACAGACATTGAAATTCTTCCTTACATTTACAAGCAAGTCTATGTATCAGCCATTTTTTATGTTTACAAGACTTTCTACTCAGGACCTGATACAATTTTTAAGCTTTGGAATCAATCAAGTCGTACTAAGTTTTTAATTTGATATCAGCAGGTGAGATGTGAAAACCCATGTGGATAATTATGTTTATAAAGTCTTTAAAAAGAAAAAAAACATTTATATTAGGCACATGGATTTTTAAACTTCTCTCTTTATTTTTGCATTCAATGATTTCTAACTGAAAACACATCGGTTTTAATTTTGATATCTTTTCTACATTTTAACTTTTATACAGACAATATGTATCCAGAAGCTCATTGGAGAAATGGGAAAAAATCTGTCGCTCACAATTATGAATTAAACATCTTTAAAAAAATGATTTCACGTAGCTCAACAAATTGCCAAAATAGTGTTTGCCTTTTAATGATTAGTTCTCAACTTCATCACTGCATTTCAATTTGGGCAACATGAGGAGGATAATACGATTTGACTACTTGAAGTTGTGAATACATGTATGGCTGTATTTGAGTCATTCCTAAAAATTGATGGCTGAAACCTGACAAAACAACTGAATTTTAAAATGAACTCAAATCCTCTTATTTGGGCATTCCTGCATAGTCAATGTATTGAAAGTATAAAAAATAGTTAGAAGATATATTAATGATACATTTTTACACTAGGTGGGCTGCAAGGGGGAAGGTCCAGAACTAACGGATGTAACTGTTACAAAGTGTTTTCTTTAATAACTTTAAACATTGTGAATAACCTATCATGAGCTTGATTGTTTCTAGTTAGCCGACATGCCGTAAAAGCAAACTCCAACTCACTATTCTAGTAAGCCGAAAAATATTCTAAATCACTGATTCTCTTTTGAAAAAAAAAAAAATGATAATTATAGTTTTATGACCCATATACTTTGTAAGAAAAAATCACAAGGTAGATTGTTACGTCAGGAAAAAATTGTGCAAAAAAAAAAAAAAAAACAAACAACAACCAACAAATTGTCAGACTAAACACAACAAAACTTGAAAAATTTTGAAATATAACAAGCTGAAATTATTGGGGTTGTCTCTTTTTGTATATTTCTTCATTTCATAGAATAAAACAACAACACAAACAAAACAAAACAATGTATCAATATTATAACAGTTTTAATTACATGCATGGTGGGGAGCAGTTATTTTTGGCAATGACACATTTATATTTTGAAAGTGAAGTTTGCATGCGTTGTCGATCATACTCCATTGGTCGTGTAGTATGCAGATGACTGAGTGACAAATCTTCGATGTACATAGCTTCTGGTTTGAAAGTTTTGATGCACATGTTATTATATGAGACAATAGAACCGGACAATGGAAATGTAATAGTTTAATACTGAGCTGTCTGCAAAAAGGTACAAATATTGCGTGTACATTGTAACTAGATTGTTTCATTTCTTTTTTTTTTTTTGCTTTTTATTTGTTATTTTTTAAGCATTTAATTTGTTTTCTTCCTTTCCTCTCGATTATTAGATTTTTATTTTTGTTTCAACCCCCCAAAAAAATGAATTTTAGTGTTCTTACCAGACCTATATCAAGAATCAAGTTTACAATACTCTTAGGCTGAATCTGAAGTTGCTGTTTCAGAATTGAACTATGAATATTTAATATCCTTTCAGTCCTTTCCTCTCGATTATTTTTTTATTTATGTGTTTCAACCCCGAAAAATTAATTTAAGTGTTCTTACCAGACCTATATCAAGTATCAAATTGAGTCTAAAGTTTACAACACAGGCAGAATATGAAGTTGCTGTTTCAGAATTGAACTATGAATATTTAATATCCTTTCAGAAACCTGTTACTTGCAATTTTAAAAAGTTTCCCAGGGTGTTTAGGTGGGTACCTCAAAACGTTTTGCCTTTTTCCCCCACTATTGACACAATTAGGGCTATATAGAGATTATACCGAGTTCTATTATAAATATAGTTGGAAGACTTGAGATATATACATTTTTTTATGTTAAACAGGCAGATGTCATACGTGCTGTAACATTATACATTATAAGTACAATGTATAACTATTTAAAACATCATTCAGAAGACCGCAGTCATAAAGGTTCAGGATAAATTGATTTAGAATTTTTAAAATACAAAAGTTATAAATGATTTTCAGTAGTCATAATGAAGGAATAACTTGTTTTAATTATAAGGTATTGTCTTTTTTTTATATGTGAAAAAATCCACAATAACTTTCAAAGCTGCCTCAATTTATTAAATAGGAAAGCTACTGGCTAAGTCGGTAACTAATTCTATTTTTGAGATTGAATATATTATAGGGCATGTAAAGATGTTTTTAAAACGTTCAAAATCTATTTATGCTAAGCGGAAATAATTTTAGCTGTTTTCAGAGAAAAAGAGAGCAAAAATGTTCCCATTGTATTTGTATTTTGTTAATTTTTAAATACATTGTGTTTTGAATAGGTTTGGCTCGATTTATTTAAAAGCTGGCAACGTTATAATGGATTATGATTGTTTTTAACTTGGATTTTCATTTTCAATGCATGTGCATCATTGGTTGATGATTTTATTGCAATTTTTAAAATTAAATTTTATGAAAAAGAAAAATGTGTGATGCAAAGCCTGACTCCCCTCCTTTTTTTAATTTGAGAGACCCGTTGTTTTTCCCTGAATGGAGAAAATACTATTATTACAATTATGACATGTATGCAAGGAGCAGAGAATGACTTGGATATTGCTCAAAAGATCACCATCGGTATAACGGTACAACATGTATTTATTGTGTGATTGGCTTTTCACTGCATCCTTCATCTGACGTAAAAGGCATCAATGTTTTTAAGTTCTGGTGAATTTTGTTTGTCATCTCTTTTTTTTCCTTTTTTTTCTGCTCTTTGATTCCAAGTTGATTAATTTTCATATTTTTTCCTCCCTGATGGTTTGATTGTCATGTGTTGTTTTAAATGTATTTATCTTGAGAATTAGTGATCTTGTGTTTAATTTAAAGAGTGAACACTGTTGGTTCCAGCATAGAAGAATCCGATAGATTTTAGCACGGATGTTAGGCAATTATGAATGAAGCTCATTGCTTGGAACAACTGTAAGAAGAGCCTACTTTGACCATTTCAAAATTATTGTTATAAAAATAGACATAGAAACACGGAAAGAGGGCGATTATAGATACCAAGAATTGAAAAAAGTGAGTGGAATCTACTTTAAATAATTTTTTGGTAGAAAGAACACTAAATGGCATAAACTTAAAATGTTTGAATTAAAATTCATGTTTTTTACAACAAAAAAAACAAAAAACTGATTTTGTCGTTGAAGCAGATACGGTACCTGTAACAAATGGTTAGAAGGAAGGATGGATTTTGAGGTGAAGGAAAAAAAAAAAATTGTTTACACTGATTTTGTCTTTGAAGCAGATACCTGTAACAAATCATTAGAAGGAAGGATGGATTTTGAGGTAAAGGAAAAAAAAAATTCTTCCCAGGTTGCTTTAGACTTGTAATTAAATTAAAACTAGGGCACTCATAAAATCTTTTTGGTATTATTTCATAATCAAATAAAAAAAAATTTCAATCAGAAAAATAGGACATCTTCATCGAATTTGAAACAACTAAAAGTTATGTCTGTTTTTTTTATTTTGTATATTTTTTTTTTATATATAGATAATTATCTTTGTTGGTTTAGCACAGTTGATAGTGTTTTCCTATGCAATGTAATTTGAATTCAGTACAATGTACAGCAATGCCAAAGAAAGGGTCATTTAAAACAAATTTATTATCGAGATGAAAACGTGAGTGTCAGACGTATTGAGATAAATAGCTTTGTGCTTTGTCTGAATGGGATTTGGTTTCGCAGGCTAATGTTTGGAAAATGTACCGATTTTAAAGTCCATTTGTCTCATAAAACTAATATAAACACATTAGATATGATGAAAGATTTTATTATGTTGATTAAGCTCTGCAAAAATGATTCTCAAAGGCAAATTTTTGAAATGTTGATTTGTTTTATATATTTCACTTCGGTTGTCATGAACGCTTTTGGATACATGTTAAGTTAAAAGTATTTATACCAAAATTTATATTAAAAAAAAAGGGGTAAGAATATAAATAATTTCCTGGTTCACCATTCTTTGAGTTCTTCTCCTCTACCTTCTCTCTCTCTCTCTCTCTCTCTCTCTCTCTCTCTCTCTCTCTCTCTCTCTCTCTCTCTCTCTCTCACTCATTCACTGACACTTCTTTTTTCTATTGATCAGTCTTTCATCCGTTCTTGTTCTCTAGTTTTTGTTTTAGCTAGTATCAAAACTATAATTTTTTCTTTCTTCTTTCTACCATGTTTTTGTTGGTTTCCTTCTCTCGAAATAAAACTATCTAGTCCAGACCGTAGTTGTAATTATCAATTGCTTTTTCAAAGGATTTGTAAACATGACCATGAAAATGTTTGTAATTAATTTTGTTGTTTCCACCTTGAAGTCAACATTGTTTTATTCTGCGAGTGCGAGCGAAATATAAAGTATTTTGTGATTGATTGATATGACGGCATGCTTTCTGAATGCGAGAGAGTGTGTGATAGTGTGTACCCATAATTTTTATCATTGTATATTTTGACCCAGACAGTAAATAAATGCAAATTTTTTCCATCTGGCTTTTGTATTTCTTATTCTCTATGTGAGATTTTACATATGTGTGTATGTTTGTGAGAGAGTGAGTGAGTGAGTTTGTTTTTACAGCATGTCAACATAGTAACGGTTAGAGAGAGAGAGAGAGAGAGAGAGAGAGAGAGAGAGAGAGAGAGAGAGAGAGAGAGAGAGAGAGAGAGAGAGAGAGTAGTAGTAGTAGTAGTAGTAGTAGTAGTAGTAGTAGTAGTAGTTTTAATGCAAAAAAAAAAAGAAGAAGAAAAAACCATGAGACTTAAACAATTTCGATTGTCAAGGTCCAGGTGGTTACCGCACCCTCACCATCTTTTTTTCATCATTTAAAATTGTTTTCCTTGTCTACCTCGAACAATAAAAAAAAACGGGTCGCTTTTGGTGGGGTGGAAAGGGGGTAGGGTGCGGACCACTTCTTAAATCCGACAGTGAATAATAGCAGTAATTAATCACTGGCGCTAGGCTTTCTGTGAAACTTCTGATTTCTTTGCTTGCTTGTTTGTTTGTTTGTTTGTTTGATGCTTAGCGTCCAACGTCAGCACTATTTAGGCTATACAAGTTTTGTGGACGAGGGAGGGGCGAGGGAGCTTTGGTTGTTTGGTTGTTATCGCAACGCCTCTAATTATTAAAATAATAGTCCTAAACGAGACAGAGCCGAGACCTCCATAAGAACAGGCCAAGTCACCGAAATGATAAAAAAATTGACTAGTCGACTTCAAGCCAAAGGTCGACTCTGTGACTCTCATTTGCCAATCGTTGGTGACTGCCGACTCTCGGTTAGGCCTAGGCTACCTAGCCTAGTTCCAAAACCCAACAGCGTTTGTTATCCGAAGCCAGAAGTCGAAGGGCTTATAACAGTACGGGTAAAGTCACAGTCACAGTTGACTTTTAGAGTTTGACGAAAACGTCGAGTCGACTTCCTGACTTTCTTATTGGCCGACTTTGTCCAACCCTAAGAGAGAGTGAGAGAGAGAGAGAAAGAGAGAGAGAGAGAGAGAGAGAGAGAGAGAGAGAGAGAGAGAGAGAGAGAGAGAGAGAGAGAGAGAGAGAGAGAGAGAGAAAGGGAGAGAGGGAGAGAGAGAGAGGCCTTTGTAAAATTTTCTTGACAAAAATCACAGCTTTTATATTTATATGTCAGAAAATGAAAGCTGCGTCTAGACTCTCTATCCAGACTGACCTTGACTCTCTCTCTCTCTTAAATTAAATTTCCTTCAATTAAAATAAAAACAATTATCATACATCTTAAAAAAATATAAAAATGAGTTTTTGAACGGTATTCTTTTTTTAAAAAAATTTCGACGAATAATTTATTTTAATTGAAGGAAATTTAACTTGCACAAAAAAGTGGGACATGCACTCAGGGTTTGCTCTTTATGTCTAGTAAAGCGAGGCATTTGACGCCCCGCTATGGTACCAGTAAATTACTAAGAACGAAGAGGAGCGCCTGGGTGCAGAGTGGGAAGTGTCCCACTTTTCATTCCGACCTCCGTAAATCGAGCGGAACTTAACAGTGGCTATTGCTACTCTAAACGGTATATAGTTGTAGTATGGTTTTTTTTCCTCTTCCCCTTTTCCTTTTTTTTTTACGAGTACATTACACTCAAACGTTAATAAAGAAACCGCCAACGATTCAAAGACCAAAGATAAAAAATATCCCCTCTCCCTAAAAACTGCTGATGGGTCATATGTCAAGGAGGAAGAGGGGATTGTAAACGCACCAGGCGCTGCATTCTCCCAGATTAATTCTCATTTATCCCCCACCTGAAATATGTGAAGAGAAAGTACCAAAAAAACACTCGATCTTATTAAAACCTTAACCCTGGACCGAGTGGGTGACAATAGAATTTTTATATTATTGAATTATTTTAATGAAATGGAAAAATTCCCCATGAAAAAAAACAAACAACATTCTTTAAACGCATACAATGTTTATTGTGTGAATACATAAATAGGTATAGAATTTAAGAAGCATATGATACACATTCAAATTGTATGAGATTCATAAAGTACTTATAATTTTATGAAGTAAAAAAATGAGCTGAGAAAACAATGTTTTTCGTGTACAAGAAATATCAGTTAGTATGAAAATGGTGAGATACATTGAGATAATTGAGAAAGACGTATGAGCTACGTAAAAGTAGAGATTTGGTATCAACATGAGATGAATTCATTGAACAAGTTACTAACAAGTTACAAAAACACGCCTGAAATTGGAGACTAATTGCCATAAACAGAATTTAGAACGAGTCGTATATAGGGTCAGTGTTATTTTTGTCTATCTTTGAGATAGACCATTATGTTAGTAAAAAGGACTGGAGGTGAAAAAACCCAACCAAGGAATGATTCACTCAGAACATTATTTTAAGTCATAATTTATCCGAAACAGATTCCATTATAAAAGCAGTGAATAAGCCCATTTAATGAAATATATCCCCAAATGTTAAATATTGATTCATGAACTATTACATACAGACAAAAGCATTCAAATAAAAATCTCTTAAAAATGTGCATATAATATTTATATATATAAAGAAGTTTATTATGGAATGATGATACAAACATTAAAAAAAAAATTAACAAAGAATTAACCTATCAGCATATATCCAAGAATGTTCACAAGCTACGAATTTTCATAATTATTTTCTATGTAAAAGAATCTTCACAACTTCTATGAAAAAAAAAGTTACTAAATTTATAGTCAAACTAAACCTCCACTGATCAAAATCAACATTGCCAGTAATTATTGATAAAATTGATCACTAAGTGACATGACTGAAAACATTGACTTGTGTAATCTTGTATCAATGGAGGCGAAAATCTTGGTAGTTCCCTTACTATTCACAACAAAAAAATATCAGTATTACCCAAAGACAAACAAAATAAAATAAATTCTATTAAATGAAAGAAAAAAAAAATGTAATTTCAAATGTTGTCTTTCTTAGTTTCTAGACTGTCATCAAGGCTTTATTTGTGGACACATACCCCTATTTTTCAGACTTAAACACAATTCACAATTGAAAATGAAAGGATAAAATCATTTCAGCGGCAATTAAATTATAGACATTTTAAAATAAGGTCTGAACAGTGTCAAAAACAATTTCATATCCATTGCAAGAAGCTCAGTCGTTTAATCTGGCAAGTGGCAGTTTTCAGTTTCTTTTATTTCCAGTTGACTGGATCAAAGTTTACAGGGGTGTGTGTATCACCTGTAGAACAAGAAGGATAAAAAGTCTGTTTCAGAAAAACAATTTGGTTGGACACTTAAGTAA
Organism: Elysia chlorotica; assembly: GCA_003991915.1. Taxonomy (NCBI): domain Eukaryota; kingdom Metazoa; phylum Mollusca; class Gastropoda; family Plakobranchidae; genus Elysia; species Elysia chlorotica. The sequence continues at coordinate 87,155 of RQTK01001047.1, read as the reverse complement.
ATAAATAATAAAAAGGAATTTGAACCAATCAGGCACAAGTTGACTTGAGTTGATTTAACGTCCAACATCAGCACAATACAGGCTTTTTTGTCGACGGGCACCAAGACTGATGTCTGACAATTTTATGTGCTGCCACACACAAGACAGTGCAGGGATACCATGACTCCTGTCTCAGCCGGTCACATTAAACTGACACTGACCCAACCAGTAGGGAGCGAAATCGTCAGAAGCCGATGTTCTTCGCCAGGAACAAGCTAAAACTTTATGTAATGAGCGTCAATGCCTTAAAGAAAGTTTTGTTTCCTGCCATAAGCTGTTCTACATAAGAAGGATAAAATGAAAAATGTTATAAAAATATATTATATTTTGAGAAATCAATAATATTTATAAAAGGGCTTATAACTAGCAGATTCCATGGGAAATCTGTGATCTTAAAAAAATCTTCCTTCAGTTCAGAGTTATTTTAAAATTGTCATTGATCAAGCTTAAAAAAAAGTTTGGTAGGAAATGATTGCAATAATATATATCTTAAATTTTAAAGTCTCTTAATTTGAAATAGAATAAAAGTTAGGTGAAGGGTCTTAATCAAACTTTTTTGTAGGCAGGAACGAGTGAAATAATATTTTTACATTTTATTTCAGTCTCTTTATTTAAAATAGAACAAAAGTTAGGTTTAATTTTTTTGTTGAGAAATTTTGTTCAAAGTACAAACAGTGTCTGTGGTCTTGCCCTGTTACTTGATGGTTATGTTTTCTTACAGTACAGACCACTGGAATTGACATGCAATGGTCCCTACGACAGGTTCCAATTCCCTCCACTGGTTTGAGAGACTGAGTGTATGGGTTGTTGGTGTACCCGATTTGCAGAGATGAACAAACCAATCTTATGAGATATAACGGTCTTTACGACAGATGCCAATTACCTCCCCTGGTTTGAGAGACGGAGTGTACGGGTTGGTGTACCTGACTTGCAGAGATTATCAATAAAACGATTTTATGAAATATAAAGGTCTCCACGAAAGATGACAATTACCTCCCCTGGTTTGAGAGACGGAGTGTATGAGTTGTACATGACCTGCAGAGATAAATGATAAAATGAGATAAAATGGCCTCCATGATAGATGCCAATTACCTCCCCTGGTTTGAGAGACGAAGTGTATGGGTTGTTGGTGTACCTGACTTACATAGATAAACAATAAAATGAGATATAACGGTATCTACGACGGATGCACATTACCTCCCCTGGTTTGAGAGACGGAGTGTATGGGTTGTTGGTATACCTGACTTACAGAGATAAACGATAAAACGATCTTATGTGATATAACGGTCTCTACGACAGATGCCAATTACCTCCCCTGGTTTGAGAGACGGAGTGTAAACGTTGGTGTACCTGACTTACAGAGATTATCAATAAAACGATCTTATGAGATAGAACGGTCTCTACGACAGATGCCAATTACCTCCCCTGGTTTGAGGGATGAAGTGTATGGGTTGTTGGTGTACCTGACTTGGGTGTCGTCTTGCTGCATGAAGTCGTAGCTCGTGTACGGACTCACGCCGCCTATGCCCACAGGACGGCAGATCACAGTCAGTCAGTCGGGGAAGTAGTGGGGAGGATGAGAGGAGAGAGAAAAATCCGTTTAAAAAAACATTAAAATAATTGTGCTTCATTACTCTAATGAAAATATTTTGGACACTTTTTCCTACAGGTATTTTTAATTATGTTTGAACAACCTAAAAAAAACATCCTACAGCCGTTTGGAAATTGGCAAAACCCTTTAGACTCTTATCTATTTGCATGGTATTGATAAGGAAAGATGAAAACATTAAGTTTTAGCATTGCACTTAAATATTGTACTAGTGCTATCAGTATTATATATATTTTTTAATATCCTTATAACTTTGTATAGAAATCTAATAGTTATTTATGAAGTGCACATGTCAAATGTTTATTATTATTATTATTATTTAAATTATTATTATCATAATATTTCTACAATATTATCTCATGGAAAAAAGCATTTTTTTTTTGTGTGTAAGATTCAGACCACAGTCGATTGGATTTGAAAGGGAGCGAGGGAAGATTACTCAGAAAGTTGAAAGTTTTTGATAAGCTTCAAAAGCTCAATGTGATTTGTTTTTTATCTTTATGTTGGATATCTCGAAAATTTTGGATTTGACTGGTAGTTGTATGGGATTAAAAAAACTTATCAATACTATCAAGGAAGGCTGAAAGTGTGAGGGGAACAAAAAACAGCAGGTAAAAAAGAGTAAGGAAGATGCACAGACAGGGTGCAGGCAAATGGCTAAATATGTTTCAGATATATATGAATATAGAAAAGAGTAAAAGTAGACTAAATCGGTCTTCGTTATTTACCTGCCAAACTGTTTAAATAAAAATAAATTGCGAGGCAACCAGGGTGAATCCTGCACAAGTGCTTATATGGACTTTTTTAAAAGTTATTTATAGCGTGTACTGTAATGAAGAATTCAAAGTACTTTAAAAGTTTGAACAAATTTAAAACTCTATCATATCTAGAACCAGAGATAGTTCATTTTATCTGAAATAAAAAAGTATCAACATAAGGCAATTTTACTATGTTTTGAGGGCTCTAAGTTCAAATTCTTAAATCAACAACTTGTGCCTGATTCATCCTGTTTGCCTCAAATTTGCTTCTAGCCTAAAAACAAAGTATTTGAAGAAAAGAATAACCCCCCACAATAATCCACCCATGATAAACATCTAATAATGTAAAGCCAACTGCCCAACTCACTCTTGAAGCTGTCGTTGGATAGCTTGATGTGTCTCTGAGCCCACAGCGCGTCCTTCAGGTAGAGCGTGTCGTAGGTTGTGTCACTCTTGTAGTCGTCAATCGTGTTTTCACCTGGAATAAAAAGCCACTACCGTTAAAAACTTTTAAAGATTTGGGATTTGATAGGCATCTGAGGCTTTGAGAGAAAATAAAATAAATGGGCCCCAAGACTTGCGTCTGACAATTTTATGTGCTGCCACACACAAGACAAGGCGGGGATACCAAGACACCTGTCTCAGTCGGCCACATTATACTAACACCGACCCAACCAGTTAAGAGCATTATACTAACACTGACCCAACCAGTTAAGAGTTTTTTTTTTTATTATTAGTTAAGTTTCAATGACCAACTTATCACACTCTGACATTTACCAGTTCTGTCGCTCTTAGGCTTATAGTCAATAAGACATCTAGTACTATAATGCAACAATAAGTTGATATATTTTATTATTTGCCAGTTATGGGCCAGAACAGAGCTTAAATTCAATAATTAGTTAAGTTACGATGATCAACTTATCACACTAGGCCAGTTACCAACTCTGCCGCTCTGGCCCTATAGTCAATAAGGCATCTAGTACTATCATATACAGCAATCATACTTCATTTGCCAGTTATTGTCCAGTACAAGGCTTTAATTCAACAATTAGTTAATGTGTTTTCTCCGCGTTTAACATCTCCTACATTCCCCTGGACGGTCTTATACAGCGACGAGTCCCAAGACTGACGTCTGACAATTTCATGTGCGCGTGTGTAGCAGCGCACATGAAATTGTCAGACGTCAGTCTTGGGACTTGTCACTGTATAAGACCGTCCAGGCAAGTCCCAAGACTGACGTCTGACAATTTCATGTGCGCTGCTACACACGAGACAAGGCGGGGATACCATGACTCCTGTCTCAGCCTGTCACATTATACTAACACCAAACCAACCAGTAAAGAGTTTTTTTTTATTAGGTTTCAAGGATTGACTCATCACACTAGAACAGTTACAGTTACCAGTTCTGCCGCTCTTAGGCTTATAGTCAATAAGACATCTAGTACTATAATGCAACAATAAGTTGATATATTTCATTATTTGCCAGTTATGGGCCAGAACAGGGCTTAAATTCAATAATTAGTTAAGTTACGATGGTCGACTCATCACACTAGGACAGTTACAGTTACCAGTTCTACCGCTCTTGGGCTTGCAGCGAGACACAACCACCATGGCTGTAATGCCGGCACCGATCAGGAAACCCAGAGCACAACCTACGCCCAGCAGCACCGGGGTCGTGCTGACATCACCGCCTGCCAGGCGACGGGCCTCAGGATCGTCTGACATTTGGGAAAAAAAATACATTGTCAAGGTGTTACAATTATGGGATAAACTTAAGTCGAAGGGCGCAGGCTCAAGTGGCTGCAGGATCGGAAAAAGTAAAGTAAGTATGGGATAAGCTAGACTTATTCCAAAATGCAAGTGATGTATCATTGTTAAAGTTACAATGAGATCTATCTATTTAAACTTCCCATAAAAAATGGGTTAATACGTTTTTGCTCAATCTTGTTAGAAATGTATGTCCAATAAAAGGCAATACAGCAGAAAGAAGATTTTATTGATTATCTCAAAGTAGCGAAAATGGCTTAGCTCATTAATGACATGTTGGATTAAGTGTATTTTTTGAAACCTCATAAATATGAAGAAAAGTCTTTTTAAAGTGTCAAAACGGATATTTCAATAATAGGCCTACATACAATTTCAAATGAAACTTACATAAAATTTCAAACAACAGGTATTTTAATACAAATTCAATAAAAAAAAAATTATATATTTGGGATAATTGTTTATCCCCGCTACCAACATACGATTTAGATAATCATGATAATCCACCATGGCTTGTTTTTTTGTTTGTTTTTTATTCTTACAGTGGAATATGCTTACAATTAACTAACATTTAAAATAGACATAGCTTTATATAAATTAATAAAGTTTATGAGAGTGCAGCTACCTTGAGTGACAATAACGACAGGGTCGGAGTAGTTGCTGTAGCCGTAGCTGTTGAGCCCTCTCAGCCGGAACGTATACTCCGTCAGGGGGTTAAGGTCAGTGATGTTGGCCTGGACCTGGCCACAGTGAGAACAGGAGGAAATTTGATGAGAATTATGAGGAGGAACCCGTCTCCAGTCACACATATCATCCCTTAGAAAACGTATTACCGCAACTCATACAAAAGCCCCAAATGAGCTTAAAAATAACTCAAATAATATATTCCTGTAGTTTTTTTTCGGTATAAATACCATAGGAATCGAGTAATTAGAACTTCATTTAGAGCCTGTTGTAGTTTTATCATAACCTGGACCCTAACTCTTGATTCTGCAACACTTTGTCAAGGGAGATAAAGGTGTAGTGTATTAACTGCTGTAAAACAAACTCAACTCAACCCAACCCTCTGTCAAGAGTATCGGACCTACTTCACTTTATAATGTTTTAACAGTACCATTCTATCCCGGTCTACATCCCTCACTTCTACAATGACTAGTGTACCGTACCATCCTGTTCTTGTACAGGTTGTTGAGTTGATGTTGTTTGGTTTAATGTCCCACATCAGCACTATATATGCTATATTGTGGATGGGTCCCCAAGACTCACATTTGACAATTTTTATGTGCTGCCACACATGAGACAGGGCAGGGATACCATGACTCCTGTCTCAGCCGATCAAATTAAACTGACACTGACCTCAAACTCCAGGACTGTTTTGTCTACATCCCTAATGTACACTACCATCCTGTCTTTGTCTACACCCTTCACTTCTACAATGACTAATATACCGTACCATCCTGTCTTTGTCTACATCCCACACTTCTGCAATGACTAATATACCGTACCATCCTGTCTTTGTCTACACCCCTCACTTCTACAATGACTAATATATATATATACCATACCATTCTATCCTTGTCCAGGACTGTCTTGTCTATCCTCCGCCACTCCCCAGACCCCGCCTTCTGGAACTCGATGACAAACTGCTGATCGTCGCCGCCGTTGAATCCAGGCTGCCAGGTCAGCTCGACCACACCAGGTGATACCGGCACCGCGGACAGTCTGCCTGGTTTGTACGGGGGACCTGGCGGAGGGATGGGTTAAGTTTTATTGACTTTTTCAATTTTTAGGATATTTTTATTAGATTCATAACAATTTAATAATCTTTCAGCTTTAATAACTAAGAAACTGAGAAAAACAACCTTTTTTAGTTAATGTCTCATAACGAAAAAACTTAAGCAATTCCCTCCTTTTCCCTATCTTGTTGTTCGTGTCCGTCTGTCTTGGAAGACAAAGAAGTCTTCGCATCTGGTAGTAGCAGTAGTAGTAACACTGTAATTTTTGGGTGATCCCAGGTTACTCCAGTTTGCGCCCTCCCCTCGCAAGGTAGGGAGGAAAGCCCAAAAACAGGGAGCTTTTCAGGAGAATTGTTTTATTGTATAGGATACTACGTTTGACTTCATGGAAAAGCCACATGATGATGGTATTAATGACAACAACCATGAAATTTCTTAAGAGAGAAAGACAAAAGGAACTCAAACCTTCCGTGACAAGACCGAATGTAATGTTGTCAGTGCCCTGTGTGTTGGCTACGCTGACAACGTAATCTCCAAAGTCCCCTTGCTGTACGTTCCTGATGACCAGTGTTGAGGAAGTGCCGTTCACGTAGAAAAATCGCTCGCTCTCCTCTTTGCCATCGACTAGCAGGTGGTAGAGGTTGATGACGAGGTGGAGATGGTGAAAGAGAAAACAAAGGTTAATACGTAAAATAATAATCTGGAAGTAACGTCCTTTAATCTTTAAATTTAATTAAACTTACAGTCATATAATATTGTCAGGTGACATTCTATCTACGCTAACTGTGCTTTTTAGAAAAATGCAGCAAATAGTTGTGACTGTCACAGATTTTATACTAGGTTGTCAATCATAATATTATTTTTTTTTAAAACCAGACTGCCAATCTCAGTAGCTAATGTTTTGAACCTGCTCATGCTGTCATATCTTTAAAAAAAACAACAACAAAAAACCCTCAGATATAGCCTTTTTAATCACTCAAGAGTCACAGGTTTTGTAACATCCTTTGCCAATCCCGACACCAAAAAGGTTATCACAAGGCTTTGAGGTCAAACAAATTTCTAATGAAAAGGGAACAACATAACAACCCCAGAATCTTTGGATAACATTGACCTAAAAAAAAAACAATCTTACTTTTAGAGATCTTATATTTATTAACTATATCATGGGCAGTAGTTAGTTGAGTTGGTTTAACGTTCAACATCACCACTATATAATCTATATTGTGGACGTCTGACAATTTTATTTGGAATCGCCTGGGCTCGAATCATGGGCACAAAAACAGAAAAAAAAATCCGCTCCTACCAGGATCAATGTACTCCACACCAGTGCCTTGCTTCTTGTACCACAGGAAAGATGGGGGAGGGTCCGCTGTAGTAGTAGTAGTAGTAGTAGTCGTGTATGGCTAAACCTCCACATTTAGCCTGTTATATCCTCCATCAAGTTTTGTTAAAGATCAGTAAAAGAATTTATGGTCAGTTGTCTCAAGACTTCCATTACACCGAGTACACAAGTGTGAATCCCTGAGTTGCCAATCATGCATATTGGATATTGTTTGTCTATGCCTGCATCTGATTAAGTCCATCTTTAAAATCTGTGTGCTATTGTTGAAAACTTCTGTAATAATTTTGTGTAAAGGCAAAAAAGAATAGTGATGTTTTGAATTCAGTCCTTTCTACCCTGGTGGGGGTAAAGCAATACATCAAACTTTAAAAAAATTCTTCCTTCTTTTTTTATATATATACAAAAGAAAAAAAAAGGATTTCCACCAAGGCAGGATGTTTGTTCATTTGTTTGTTGCTCAGCACCATCACTATAAAGGCTCAATTGTGTACGAGTCCCAAGACTCCTGTCTAAGCATATCACATTATACTGACACTGACCTACTCAGTAGGAGACCAAATCAGACAAAATACATTTTTGGCTGATCACAGGTTACTCCAGTTTGCGCAAAACAGGAAGCTTTTCAGGTGAATTGTTTTATTGTATGGGGGGGCTACGTTTGACTTCACGGACAAACTACATGACGATGGTATTGATGACGACAACCATGAAACTTCTTAAGAGAGAATGACAAAAGGGATTCAAACCTTCTGTGACGAGGCCGAACGTAATGTTGTCAGTGCCCTGTGTGTTGGCTACGCTGACAACGTAATCTCCAAAGTCCCCTTGCTGTACGTTCCTGATGACCAGTGTTGAGGACGTGCCGTTCACGTAGAAAAATCGCTCGCTCTCCTCTTTGCCATCGACTTGCGGGTGGAAGAGGTTGATGACCAGGTGAAGATGGTGAAAGAGAAAACAAAGGTTTATGTGTAAAAAAATACACTGAAATTGTGAAGGTAAAGTTCCTTTTATCTTTAGTTTTAATTAAACTTAGAGTCATATAATATTGTGACAGATTTGGTTCTACGTTGTGAATCAAATGTTTAATTTTTTTTAAATACCCCTGAATTATGAAAGTTAAGTTCCCTTTATCTTTAATTAAGTTTACACTCATATGATTGTGAGGTGACATTAAAAATGTTCTATATACATTCATTGCGCTTGTTAGAAAATGCAAGAAAAAGTTCTGACTGTCACAGTTATGGTAATAGGTCGTCAATCCTAATGTTCCATTTTTTTAACATATTAAACTACTTATATATAAAAAAAACTCAGATAAAACCTTTTTAACCACTTCAGTCTCATAGGTTTTGTTGCGCCCTTTGCGAATCCAGATGATAAAAAGAATGTCACAAGGTTTGAGTCAAACAAATTTCTAGTGGAAGGGGAATAAAATAACAACCCCAGAATGTTCGGATCACAATGTACCTAAAAAAACAACTTATTTTTAGATATCTTATATGTATTAACTATATCATGGGCAGTAGTTATTTAAGTCCAACATCAGCACTATATAGGCTATACTGTGAACGGGCCCCCAAGACTGACCTCTAACAATTTTATGTACTGTCACACACGAGACAGGGCGGGGATACCATGACTCCTGTCTCAGTCTGTCACATTAAACTGACACCGACCCAACCAGTAAGAGCGAAATCGCCTAGGCTCGAATCATGGACACAAAAAGAGAAAAAAAAATCCGCTCCTACCTGGATCAATGTACTCCACGCCGGTGCCTTGCTTCTTGTACCACAGGAACGATGGGGGAGGGTCCGCAACAACTGGAACAGTGATGACGGCTGTTCCACCAATCTGACTCGCCACAAACGGCTGCTTGAAAACACGAGGGTCCAGTCTCGGGGAGCCTGATGAGTTTGTAATAAAGATTGTAAAATAAAATAAAAAATGTCATGGAATTGTAATGGAATCTTGAAAAAAAAAAAAGAGCAAAGAAAAGTTAACATACAATTGATATGCAAAAACATATATTTATTTCCTTTACTCTGATATATATGCTCGATTCAAAACAAAAGTATGAACTTAGACAGATCCACATAGAATCTGCTTCAGATAAACCTCTTGTGAAGGGCCTAAAAGCTTTTTTGTTTCTTTTTAACCCACTGTATTAAAGTTTTACTAATTTATTCAGAATTCTAATCAATAGCAATTGTGGCAATCCATAAAATGAAGATTGTGTGGAAGTTTCAAGACAATCACATAAAAAAGGAGGATATTGAGGAAAAAACACTAGAAAAAAGGAGTTGTGAGAAAATCGTGTTTCAAAATAAGAGAACAGAGTTTTGAGCATTATTTTCTTATGCTTTTGTTACACCACTCTCTTATTCATGCACTTGTAACAATTATACGTTCTAGCTTTTATTAAATCAAATAAAGAAAAAGTAGTTTTGAGTAGTTATAAAACATTACCTTAAGGTAACAGCCTCCTAAAAACATACAAAATCAATCATTTTTTAGGAAAAAATGTCAAATTGGTGTATACCATGGTGTTTTCAAGGTCATTTTTCACTAAATTTCACCATTTCAACCTATTTTTATTGTTCCAGTTTTATTTTACCGACAACCACATGATTTCTGGTAATGCCGAATTCTAAAAATAATCATATTGACCTTAAATCGATCTCTCATCGTGTCTGGGAATTGGCGCTTCCCCTCTTAATCTTTTTCATTAGGCTATCATATAAAAAAGATTATCCCTGCATTTAACAATACTAATCTTATACTCTACTCAACCTCTTTGAATTAAATGCTCATACATATACTGGTTGGTTCACAATTTTCAATACATAACAACTTGAAAAAATCATATATCACATAACATATTGTGGCATCCTATAATTCCGATGACTCACAAAGAACTTCCAGATCCACCGATGCTTCGGCAGAGTTTCCGACCCCGTTGTCAGCAAAACAAACGTAACTCCCAGCATCGAAACAGCTTGCTCTAGGCCAGGCGTAGGAAATCTGGGAAGAAAACGCAAGATTCGTATGACATTCTGGGTGATTCAAGCACCGATAAAAGTTTTGAAAGAGAGCCCTGGAAACATTGAAAAACCACTCTATATTGACCGTTTTATTTTTCAAATGAAAAGAAATATTTCTGGTTCTACAACTGATAAAAATTTACTTGTGCCTGATTCTCATTTATAAACTCAATACATTTTGATCCATATTACTAACATTTTAACGTTTTTTAGTTTAATGCTCTAAACTTAATGTAAAAAATTCGATATTGCTTAACGTTGAAGTTTGCCTTACTTGATCAAAAGTTCAAGCATTTAAGGGATACTTCATCTTGGCAAAGATTTTCTTTAGTATAACTTCATTCAATCACTTGTAAGGATCGTTGTCTGTTGATGCCCACTATAGTCAGTTGTGCTCAAGTAGAAGCATGTTGGTCTTCCAATCAGGAGGTCCCCAAGTTCAAACCCTACTATCTGTCAAAAATTTACTTGTCCAAGTTTGTCCCCTACTGGTTGGATAAGTGTCCGTATAATATGATCGGCTGTGAAACAGACAAGGTATTCCTGTACTGTCTCTATGTGGATGCATATAAAACCGTCAGACGTTAGTCTTGAGACCCATCCACTATATATCCTATATAGTGTTACCACTGAGCGCTAAGCAACCAAAAAGATCTAGGACCTTACTTCTGCCACAGAGTCCTGACTGTAGAGCAGCTGCGAGCCGTTGTAAACACTGATATCTGCTGCAGGGTCAGCCGCCACCTCACACGTCAGTTTCACAGGAAGCCCTTCCTTCACGACCGCTGAGAACTTTCTGTCTCTTACAGTGAAGAGTGAGATGACTGGCTCGTCTAGAGGAAAAAAAAGAGTGAAAAACATGATAAATACTTAAAATAAAGTTAAAAAGCATATGGTTATATATAGTTGGATATAAAATAAGATTTCAACTATATACAAGATGCTACAGTGGTACTACCTGGAATATTTTCTTTTCATTGAATTTTTTTGTGAGCTTAAAGTAGAGCAGCAAATATTGAATCCAAAACATAACTTCTTGACAAATCTTTACTGAACTCATGTTCCAACTTTTTGTTTGTTTGTCCATATATATTATCATATATTAAACTACATATAACAGTATGCTGCCAATGTGCCAACTGGATTATTTTCTTTTTATTGAACTTTAATTAACATCAGCAAATATTAAATCCAAAACATAACTTTTTGACAAATCTTTACTAAAGTTATGTTCCAACTTTTAAAAATTTTGGTTAAAATACTGAAAATTGATAAATTTACAAAATACTGGCATCCCTTTATCACAAATATTTCTCACAAAATTATTTAAAATCAGACCTCTGAAAATAACAAATTTGTATATATCAAAAGTCAGCCCATTTAATAAAGAAACATATTCACGCTCAGATAGAACCACAGGAGCTTAAAACCAACACAAATCAGGCCCTTCTATAAACTTTTTCTGGTTTGATTTTGTTGGTTTCTTAATGACTATTGTCACCAACCAGGCTATAATACTAATGGATCCTAAGGCAGAAATTCAACATTGCTACTTGACCATACAGCTTTCCCACTGGTTGGTTGGTTGGGTTGGTTTATTTTGTGTCGGAAGCCGATATTCTACCCCAATGCCACCGCGCCCCCCATTTCCAAATGGAAGGTGTACAGATCAATCCAAAGAGTTACTAGCACAAGAGTATATTAATGCGCATAACACATATGCAGCATGATAGGGAAAGTTTAATGTTAAAGAGCAAACTAATAAAGATCTAGCGTGTACTCACAGTCTACGTTGACCATCATCTGAGTCTCTTTGGCTCCATGGACGTTAGAGACAGCGCAGGTGTAGGTACCCACATCTTCTCGGTCGGCCTGCAGGGGGAAAAAACCAACAAAAAAATGAGGGATGCAGTTTTAATTGGCCTTTTGTCTTCAGTGTTTGCTTATTTCAAAAACAAATTGTCAATCTCTGATAGAGGAAAGCAAATATCTTTTCTAATTTTATTGTCCTCTAAGTTTTCCAATGGTGTTCCTATATTGTGACAGGAATGCAGATATACCCGAGACTTGGCCTGTCAAGGTTTTACTAACATCAATCAAACCATGTTGTTTAACACAAAGGTGGCCTCATAGGGCATTGAAGTTGCAACCTTTTAATTAGAAGCTGTATGCTCTACCACTGGACCACCCCATCCTATAACAAACGGTTATCAGAGATGATAAAAATATGTGTTGCTAATATTGTTTCAAGCTATAGTCCTCTAAACATAGTAGAACAATCTACATTGGCCTTTTTGCGTTTTCAAACTGAGTTGATCATCTCTGGTTTTACAAATGATAGGGATTGATAATTTTTCAACCACTTAAAATTTCTTAAGTGCTTAATAGCAAACTATAAATAAAAGTCCAATTTCTGACAAGTCCCCTATTCAACCTGCTATCATAATGCTATATGTTTGTGTATCGGTCTTAACCTTTTTGCTAAAGGCACCTAGAATGCAAAGTATATAAAAAAAAATAATTAAAAAATCCATTACTTGTCCCAAAGAGAGCAGCTCCCCCTGCTGAAAGAGTTGTCCATCTTTGATCCACCTGATGTCACAGCGCGGGCTGCAGTCTGCGCTACACTTGACCAGCGGTAGGTTGAGACCCGCACTGACCCGGTACTGGGGTGTCGCTGGATCCAGTCTGGCCGTGGATGGAGGATCTGGGGGTGGAAGGGTTAAGCAGGGTACACCATGAAAGGTGGTGAATAATTTTTTTTATGTGAGGCAACTAGGGTGAATCGGGCACAAGAGAAATTTTTTTTGTTTTTTTTTGTTCGTAATTTGAAGTGCGTTAATTAAAAACAAAATTATAGGCCTACTCATTGAAAGGTTGATAAACAATAAGTCTATCAATTTTAGAACCAACAATAATCAATTTTTATTATAAAATTAAAAAGTTCAAGATAGGGTAGTTTTATTCCTGAAAGTTATATGAAATCAACGCTTACTCAACCACCTAATGAGAATTTGAAAGCACCACTGTTAGAACCTGCTTCGTTCTCTACCGACTAAGCTGAAAATTCCTCAGCTATAAGTGTCAGAGAGAGAGAGAGAGAGAGAGAGAGAATTAACAATACAACAAAATTTTTTGGCCTGAGAATATTGTCAAAGGTGAAAAGAAGGACAGTACAATACAACAAAATGTTTTTGGCTTAGAAATCTCTCAAAGGTGAAAAAGGACAGTACAATATAACAAAATGTTTTTGGCTTAGAATGCTGTCAAAGGTGAAAAAAGGACAGTACAATATAACAAAATGTTTTTGGCTTAGAAATCTGTCAAAGGTGATAAAAGGACAGTACAATATAACAAAATGTTTGTTTGGCTCAGAATGCTGTCAAAGGTGAAAAGAGGACATTAAAATACAACTAAATGTTTGTTGGTCTGAGAATATTGTCAAAGGTGAAAAGAGAACATTACAATACAACCAAAATGTTTGTTGGGCTGAGAATATTGTCAAAGGTGAAAAGAGAACATTACAATACAACAAAATGTTTGTTGGCCTGAGAATATTGTCAAAGGTGAAAAGAGAACATTACAATACAACCAAAATGTTTGTTGGTTGTTTTTTTTACTGAGAGTATTGACAAAGGTAATAAGAG
>RQTK01001047.1:9350-72817 GCA_003991915.1 Elysia chlorotica | reverse complement strand
AGAGAGAGAGAGAGAGAGAGAGAGAGAGAGAGAGAGAGAGAGAGAGAGAGAGAGAGAAGAGAGACAGAGAGAGAGAGAGAGTGTGTGGTGAGAGAGAGAGAGAGAAAGAGGGAGAAGGAGAGAGATAGCAAAATAGAGAGGGAGAAAGACAAAGAGTTGTTGTTGGGTTGGTTCAACGTCCAACAGCAGCACTTAGAGGCTACATGTGGACAGATACTAAGACTGATTTCTGACAATTTTATGTGCTGCCACAAACATTACAATACAACCAAAATGTTTGTTGGCCTGAGAATATTGTCAAAGGTGAAAAGAGAACATTACAATACAACAAAATGTTTGTTGGGCTGAGAATATTGTCAAAGGTGAAAAGAGAACATTACAATACAACTAAATGGTTGTTGGGCTGAGAATATTGTCGAAGGCGAAAAGAGGACATTACAATACAACAAAATGTTTTTGGCTCAGAATGCTGTCAAAGGTGAAAAAGGACAGTACAATATAACAAAATGTTTTTGGCTTAGAAATCTGTCAAAGGTGATAAAAGGACAGTACAATATAACAAAATGTTTTTGGCTTAGAAATCTGTCAAAGGTGATAAAAGGACAGTACAATACAACAAAATGTTTTTGGCTCAGAATGCTCTCAAAGGTGAAAAAAGGACAGTACAATATAACAAAATGTTTGTTGGGCTGAGAATATTGTCAAAGGTGAAAAGAGAACATCAAAATACAACTAAATGTTTGTTAGTTTGAGAATAAGGTGAAAAGAGAACATCACAATAGAACCAAATTGTCTGTTGGTTGTTTTTTTTTAATGAGAACATTGACAAAGGTGATAAGAGAAAAGTACAATGTGATGATTTTTTTTCTCTTGATGTAGCTTAGGGAAGCTAAGAACTATAGTAAGAATGTTTTGTTCGTTTTATGCTGAACAAAGTTTAAGCTAAAATAAAGTCTGATGTATTTAGGAAAAAAACCCGCAAAACTCACATGGGACATTGTGCATAAATATGACACAACCAGGGTGAATCAGGCACACGTCGCTTATAACGGTTTTGAGATAGAGTCCTCTAAACATTTAAAATTACTGTATTTTGACCTTTCCGATTTTCCAATTAAGTGGAAAATCTCCGGTTTTTTAAAATAATAGAGTTAAAATTTTTCAGCCTCTAGAACTGCAAATAATGCTTTTTAATACACTATGAATAGCTCCAAGAGTTAAATTTCTGACTTGTGCCTGATTGACTCTGATTACCTTACAAATAAATATCATCTAAGAAACTTGCTATACAAAATATTTTTAGAGAACATTACAAAACTAACATTGTATTTTGTTTATTTCTTATTTTAAATAATTTAACAGAACAACGCAGAACTACTCACCTGGTACTTGAAGTTGCCTACGTGACCAACAGAGAAATAAAGCTTACACTCAACTGCCAGCAGTAAGTCCAAGATCCTGGTCTGACCGACCCCGTTGTCAGCGTGACAGGTGTAGGTACCGGTATCCTCCCGAGACACGCGGCCAATGTTCAGCGTCCCGTTGTTGGTCTGGGAGTATTGATGGAGGTGATGAGAGTATAGTGCAATACAACAAAATGTTTTTGGCTCAGAATGCTCTCAAAGGTGAAAAAAGGACAGTACAATATAACAAAATGTTTGTTGGGCTGAGAATATTGTCAAAGGTGAAAAGAGAACATTACAATACAACCAAAATGTTTGTTGGGCTGAGAATATTGTCAAAGGTGAAAAGAGAACATTACAATACAACAAAATGTTTGTTGGCCTGAGAATATTGTCAAAGGTGAAAAGAGAACATTACAATACAACAAAATGTTTGTTGGCCTGAGAATATTGTCAAAGGTGAAAAGAGAACATTACAATACAACAAAATGTTTGTTGGCTGAGAATATTGTCAAAGGTGAAAAAGGACATTACAATACAACCAAACTGTTTGTTTGTTGTTTTTTTTACTGAGAGTATTGACAAAGGTAATAAGAGTAAAAAACAATGTAATGATTTTTTGTGTGTCTTTTTTGTCTTTATGTAGCTCAGGGAAGCTAACAATAAAAAAGGTGGGTAAATAAGAAAAAATAAAATTTTGATCTGTCTTCGAACACTGTGTTCTTTTTAAAAATTCTTTATCTGCAGCTTTGGGGAAGTTAGCAATAAAAATCTCGGTAAAGAAAAAAAAAATTATTTGATTTGTTTTGAAACGGAACTCATCGGGTATTTGAAGTTGCTCATATAACAGGAGTAAGCACAGACAGGCACAATATCCATACTTTAAACTATTATAACATTTAGCTAATAAAAAGCCTGATGAATTTAGAAAAAAACAAAACTGCAGAACTCACATGGGACATTGTGCATAAATAAATATCATCTAAAAAATTAAAGCTATAAAAATGATGTGTTTAGAGAGCACTGCGAAACTAACATTGTATTTTGTTCATTTCTTATTTAACATAGTTTAACCAATGCAAAACTAACACTGTATTTTGTTCATTTCTTATTTAACATAGTTTAACCAATGCAAAACTAACACTGTATTTTGTTCATTTCTTATTTAACATAGTTTAACTAATGCAAAACCCACATTGTATTTTGATCATTTCTTATTTAACATAGTTTAATGCAAAACTAATATTGTATTTTGTTAATTTCTTATTTAACAAGTTTAATGCAAAACTAATATTGTATTTTGTTAATTTTTTATTTAACATAGTTTAACTAATGCAAAACTAACATTGTATTTTGTTTATTTCTTATTTAACATAGTTTAACTAATGCAAAACCCACATTGTATTCTGTTTATTTCTTATTTAACATTTAACATATTTTAACAGAACAATGCAAAACTCACCTGGTACTTGAAGTTGCCCACGTACCAGGTGTAGGTACAGGCAGGCAGACACGTCGCTGTGCAGTCGACAGTGAAGGACTCCCCTTCCAGGACTGGTCGCACACGCTCAGGTGGGCTCAGGGTCACACTGCCGTTCACTGGCCCGACTGGAGGGTTGCATTATGGGGACGAGAGGGTGAGGGCAGAAGGGATTTGAGATATAAAAAATATAAAAAAAACATCAACATTAAACTTATCTATTTAAAATTCACACCAGCAGCTCTTGAACTTCAAGTTAACAATTTTGTTAAAGTCAATAAACAAAATGATACTAGGAATGTGTTGATGTTTAACATCCAACATCAGCACTATATAGGCTATATTATGGACAGGCCCCAAGACTAACGTCTCACAATATTACGTTCTATCACACAAGAGACAGGGCGGGAATACCATGACTCATGTTTGCAGTCACATTAAACTGACACCGATCCAACCAGTAAGGAGCAAAATTGCCAGGGATCGAACCCGGACCTTTTGCGTGGGAAGGCGATGTTCTACCCGAGAAGTTTTTACCCACATACATGTATAATTAACTGAACGTGGTTACACAAAACTCTTTATGTGAGGCAACCAGGGTGAATCAGGCACAAGTCATTGATATCAGCTTTGAGCTAGATCCCTCTTAACATAGAAAAAAAATATAATAATTAATTTTTCTCATTTTCAAATAAAAAGAATTATCTCCAATTCTAGATATGTACAACTCAAAAAGTCCAAATTTCTACTTGTGCCTGGATCACCCTAGTTATTTCACACATAACATGACACTCCTATCGATATCTATAAATAAAGACTTACATGCGACGGTGATTGTGAGCTCAGCAAGACCAGATCTGCCAATGTTGTTGTCTGCCACACACTGGTACAAACCGGCAGAGTCTGACGTCACCCCAGAGATAAGTAGGTCACCCTACACTGATAGTCGTTTTTTTTTCAGTGAATCCTTACAAAAAATCGATGAGCCAAATATTCTCTAAGCTAAAGCTATTGTATTATATAATGTTTTTCTCCACTGTGTTTTTATTTATATACGTGAACAGTTTCATATTTTGTTGTCAGAATTTAGTCTTGGGACCCATCCTTAAAATACCCTGGCCTACATAGTACCGACGATGTGGGCTAAAACAAGACTCAAACTCAAACTGACAACAGACATCTGTGGTTGATTCACGTGGTGTTTTTTTTTTTTTTTTCAATGCTGGTTCTTGTTTTTCATTGTTTCTATCTTTTCTGTGAGTTTAGTTACATTTTTTTTTTCCTAATATACCTTTTTATAGTTTTGATTTATTTTTATTTTTATGGAGTTTGGGTAATTAAAAAATTTCTTAATCAATTATATCACTGACAACAAAATATGAAACTGTTCGTCTAATCTTGCTAGGGGACCGGCGCTTGACAGTGAAAATAGCTTCAAGTTTAAATTTTATAAGTCTCATGGGGCGCCACAGTAACTGGATTCTTGGATACAAACTTTCTACCTAACGTCTGTTAACAAAGCCAGTTTAATTGCCGCTATAGTAAAGCACTATTTACCGCATTTAACAAAAAGATCCGCAAGTGAACGATCTTGAAATCTGCAAGTTGATTAGAAGCTTGGTTAACCTCAGGAATCATTAAAAGCAACTAGTGACATGGACAAACAAAAACAAAACAAAAATCCATCTAAATCAAGCAGCGATGCGCCTCGTCAGACTCACCCCTGTGGACCCCGGCACCAAGCTACCATCTTTGACCCAGGCAATGTCACAGTCCGGGCTGCAGTCTGCCTCACACCTGGAGACAAGGGAGTCGCCCACAGACAGACGTCGGCTGTACACAGGGGGGATAAGGCTGGTTGAACTGCCGGGTCCGTCTGGGGTAGAAGAAATTGGGAGAAATTTTTTTTTAAATGAACACAAGACTGGTAGGAGCAGTGGCGTGAGTTAGTGAGTGAGTGAGTTTGTTTTACTGCACGTCAGCACGGTAACGGCTATGTTGTGCCCATTATGTGCAAACTCTATTGAAATGGTGCATCTAATAATGAACTGCCGAGGCCGTCTGGGTTGGAAGAAATTGGGAGAACAAATTTAGAAATTTACAAATGAACACAAGACTTGTAGGAGCAGTGGTGTGAGTGAGTGAGTTTGTTTTACTGCACGTCAGCACGGTAACAGCTATGTTGTGCCCATTATGTGCAAACTCTATTGAAATGGTGCATCTAATAATGAACTGCCGGGGCCGTCTGGGGTGAAAGAAATTGGGATAAATTAATTTACAAATTTGCAAATGAAGACTTGTAGGAGCAGTGGTGAATTTTATTGAAATGGTGCATCTGATAATGATTTTCTGAGTTTTAATGTAATTATGATGGAGATAGTATGCAATGTTAGAGTGAAGGTGATTGAGAGAGAGAGAGAGAGAGAGAGAGAGAGAGAGAGAGAGAGAGAGAGAGAGAGAGAGAGAGAGATATTTGTTTGTTTGGTTTGTTGCTAAACGTCCAAGGTCTGCACTATATTGTGAACATGCCCCAGGTGAGACAAGGCGGGGACACCTGGACTCCTGTCTCAGCTGGTCACATTATACTGATACAGACCCAACCAGTAGGGGATATATTCAGACAAAGAAATTTTTGACCCATCGTGGGATTTGAGCCGCTGACCTTTTGATCTAGAGACCAACGCTCTACCACTTGAAACAGTTCGTCTCCTGAGAGTGGGAGGCAAAGAGAGACAGATTGATAGACAGGAAAAAGCAATCCTCCCTTTGAGCTTATACAGATAAAGCTACTTAAAATTAAAACTTGCGTCCTTAAAATAGTTTACGATTTTACAAATATACAATTTCTCCTTCTATTAAGAAGATTCTATCCCGTGTCTGGCACACCCTGGTGCGCAGTAAACACTCACATGTAACATCAAGAGAAAACAACTGTGATATATCTGTTCCAGCAGCATTACTGGCTCTACAAGAGTAAACTCCCTTGTCACTTCGATCGACAGCAGAAAACTGTAACAATGAAAAACAAACATACATTAGATAAATACTTACGGCTAAATATAAATATAATTATGAATTATGTGCTTCCACCACAGGCTTGCATTAGAATATTATAAGACAACACTCAAATGGTACCTTATAAAAAGCATTTAAACATAAGCTTGTCACAAACCTCTAGGACATCCCCAACAGACTTGTATTAGAATATCACAAGACAATCCCCAATGGTACACTATTATAAGCATATAAACTCTAGCCATCACAAACCTCTAGGACATCCCTAGCTGCTTCCACCACAGGCTTGTATTAGAACATCATAAGACAATACCCCAATGGTACATTATTAAAAGCATATAAACGTTAGTTGTCACAAACCAACACATCCCCATCTGCTTCCACCACAGGCTTGCATTAGAATATCATAAGACAACACCCAAATGGTACATTATTAAAAGCATAATTTTTATAAACATTAGCTGTCACAAACCTCTATCACATCCACCACAGGCTTGCATTACAATATCATAAGACAATCCCCAATGGTACATTATTAAAAGCATATAAACGTTAGCCTGTCACATACCTCTAGCACATCCACCACAGGCTTGCATTACAATAAAATTATTATAAGACAATACCCAAATGGCACATTATTAAATTTAAAAGCACACAAACCTCCAGGACATCCCCAGCTGCCGTCGCCACAGGGTTGCTCCCCTTTGTCCAGGTCACCTGACACTGCGGGGCACAGCGCGCCTGGCACGTCACCTTGTAGGACCGGCCCTCACTGACCACCACTGACGTGTCCGGGGGGTCAAACTGGACAGTAGCGCCACCTCCAGCTAGGTAGGGACACAAAAGTGGGGGATGGGGAGTGTTGGTTGGTTGGTTGGGTTGGTTTAACGTCCAACAGCAGCACTGTATAGGCTATATTGTGGACGGTCCCCAAGACGGACGTCTGACAATTTTATGTGCTGCCACACACGAGACATGGCTGGGATACCATGACTCCTGTCTCATCCGGTCACATTATACTGAGGGTGAGGGGGGTGGGGGGTTGTGTACAAGGTGAAGACTTGAGGGGTGGGTAGTACAAAGATATATCGTCACTGTTAAGTAGGGACACACAAGTGGGGTGGGAGGTGTTGTGCATAAGGTAAAGGGGTGGGTAGTACAAAGATATATCGTCAGTGTTCTACAATTATGACATTAGCGATACTTATGTCAAAATATGCAAGTGGTACATTGTTGTAAAGGCGTTAATGACATGTATCTAAACTTTCAGATTAAAAATGCGCCAATAGGCTTTCGCTTTATAATTTAGAAATTTATGTCCAATTTGAAGCAGCTATAAGGACTTAAAGCAATGATCAAATTAAAAATATGTCAAAAGTAGACTAAATGGTAGCACAGTGATGATATGTAAACAAACAAGAGTGAATCAGAAACAAGCCAGAATTCAGAATTTTAAAGCTTTTTACAGTGTGTTACAAAGCATGAAATGCACTTGAAGAGGTTGGAAAAATTACGTCTCTATCTGTTCTTCTACAAAAGGTCATATTTTTTACTTGAAAATGAAAATGGTAACTTTAGAGCAGGTTTTGTATAGTTATAGGGCTGTAGCTCAAAACTTATATCAGATTAATAGATGGAAAGAGACGTATATAAACACACACTATACCATATCTTACATATAACTGAGATGGAAAGAGACGTATAGCCTATATAACCACACACTAACAGCATATCTTACATATGGCTGTGATGGAAAGAGATGTAAATATAATCACACACCAACAACACATATTACTTATAACTGATGAAAAGAGACGTACATATAACCACACACTAACAGCACATCTTACATATAACTGATGGAAAGAGACGTACATATAACCACACACTAACAGCACATCTTACATATAACTGAGATGGAAAGAGACTTATAGCGTATATAACCACACACTAACAGCACATCTTACATATAACTGAGATGGGAACTGTCTCTGCCCCTGCCCCTACATCATTGCTGGCAGCACAGCTGTAGTTCCCAGCATCCTCCGCCTCAACGCCCCTTAAAGTCAGAATACCCTGGGAGAGACAACACACAATTGAGATTACCTTGCTTTTCCAGATATTATTAATAATGCATAAATTACAGATTTTTATAAAAAGCCATGATGACTGAAGGGTTGTATGTATTATATACTAGGGGTATAACCCACAAACATGACATAGCTTATGTCTCGTCGTAAGCCTTTTTATTCTTATATTGTTACGACGAGACGTAAGCTTCGTCTTGTTTGTGCATTCTACCCGATATCTTGCAGCATGAATAGGACTACAACCATTTTTTTCTTAATTCAAATTTTTTTCTCTCGTAATTTTGAAAGATTACAAGTCTTTGCATATATGTAGTTTGGTTTGGTTTGGTTGGTTGGGTTTTAACGTCCAACGTCAGCAACTTATAGGCTATATCGTGGACGGGCCCCAAGACGGACGTCTGACAATTTTATGTGCTGCCACACACGAGACAGGGTGGGGATACCATGACTCCTGTCTCAGCCGGTCACATTATACTGACACCGACCCAACCAGTAGGGATTGCAACAGCCAGGATTCGAACTCGGGACCTTTTGCGTCGGAAGCCGATGTTCTACCCCTGGGCCACCGCGCCCCCCTGCATATATATAAAAGCATTTGTGTTTTACTGTTTTGTGTTTCAAGATGATGCACTGTTGTTAAGTGCAACAACCTCTGTGAGTTTCAAACCTCAAAGGAATCAAAAGAGCACAGAATAATACTTTTAATGGACATCAAATCTATATTTTCCCAGTAATATTAAAAGATTAGTCGACAATATGCAAATAATCATACTTCATAATATATTTTAAAAATTGACATACAAAATATTTTTGTGGCTGGACAAAGGGCCATACATATAAATTGTACTTAATAATAATGAATGGCATTTATATTGCGCATACTCAGAGAAAAGGCAATGCCTATGCGCCAATAAAACATTAATATATAGCACAACACACAAACCAATACAAATTTTAGCATTCAACATCTTACATGACAAGAAAGTAAAATAACCTAGAGATATAAATGAAGTATTATCCAAAAAAAAGTTTAAAACCATACTCATTTGTTAGTTGATATTCTGATTGAAAACTTCACATATTATTTTTTGAACTAATCACCAGCCCCTCACTGCAGCACAAGTAAATGTACACATTTAATTTAAAAAAAAAAGGAAAGGGAAAACCCAGAACACTCACAGCCTTAGAGGGTACATCTGTGGCATTTTTCGACCAGGCAACGATGCAGGGAGGGTTACCAGGCCACAATGCAGGAGAACACTCACAGCCTTAGAAGGTACAACTGTGCCATTTTTCGACCAGGCCACGATGCAGGGAGGGTTACAGTCAGCCTGGCAGGATACGCTCACCGAGCCTCCGAGAGGAGCAATCACCTCGGGAGGAAACACGCTCACCGTCTCAGGACCGTCTGGGAGGGGGGATTAAGAAATAGTGGAAAAAAAAAGAAAAAAGGAAATAATAAAGGTTTGAGCCCAGGTACAAGAGATAAGGCAATTGAAGGCTGTTTGGTTAGAAACAATGCAGTTCATATGGTATTAGCAATGTTTGTGATAGGAATAGCATCAATTTTCTTTTATATAGTTATGTACCAATAAATAAACCAACCAGGGGAATCGAGGCACAAATTTAAATATGGCCTTTTCAAGAGTGCTCTAGCTTAGAAATTTTATCAGTGACTTGTGCCTGATTCACCCTGGTTGTATCACATATTTGTTTTCTGAACCTGAAATTGCTGAGTCTATGAAATTCGAACACATTTATTTCCACAAAAGACATTGTAATTTGATGTTGTTGGATTAAGTATTTAACTTTCAATCACAACATTCATTCAATTAGATCTAGATAGACTTGACAAGACAAGATGAACCAATGTGTAGTTTTATTCACATGTGTTTACAACTGAAGGAAAAGGAAAGAGCCCATCCTTTGTTTTAGTATAATAAGGAAGATTACTCTTGCTGTATAATAATATACGAATCAAGGGGAGTAATAGCAATCTTTGAAAGTGTCTTTGAGTAATACAGGGTTGCTTCCCATGTCACAGACATTCTTATAGATCATATTGTCATTGAATTATTTACTTCAGATGAGAAAATCCCCCAAAACACCCAAAACACATGAAGAAATCAAACCAACTCACAAAGAATTTCCAGAACCAAAAGCTTCGACGCGGGAGAACCGACACCGTTGACAGCGTAGCACGTGTAGAAGTGAATCTCGTCCCTGCGCACATTCTTCAGGCGGAGCGTCCCGTCCAGGTAAGTCCCGGGCACCTCCTGGTCCCCCCTCCACCAGGACACCTCGCAGTCGGGGATACAGTCCGCCTGACACAGGACCTCCACGTCGCTGCCCTCCACAACGCTCGGGTTTTCCTCAGGAGGGCTGAACTGTAGGGAGGTCCCTGGGGGCTCTGGCAAGACAAAATAATTAATTAGTTTACTATTTAGATATCACAAGTCTACACAACGCTCTGGTTTTCCTCAGGAGGACTGAACTGTAGGGACTTCCTGGGGGCTCTGGCAAGACAAGATAATTAATTAGTTCCGCTATTTACATATCACAAGTCTACACAAGCTCGGGTTTTCCTCAGGAGGACTGAACTGTAGGGACGTCCTGGGGGCTCTGGTAAGACAAGATAATTAATTAGTTCGCTATTTACATATCACAAGTCTACGCTGCCCTCCACAACGCTCGGGTTTTCCTCAGCTGGACTGACATGTAGGGACGTCCCTCGGGGGCTCTGGTAAGACAAGATAATTAATTAGTTCGCTATTTACATATCACAAGTCTACACTGCCCTGCACAACGCTCGATTTTCGCCCTCCACAACGCTCGGATTTTCCTCGGCCGGACTGAACTGTAGAGACGTCCCTGGGGGCTCTGGCAAGACAAGATGATTAATTAGTTCGCTATTTACATATCACAAGTCTACGCTGCCCTCCACAACGCTCGGGTTTTCCTCAGCCGGTCTGAACTGTAGTGACATTCCTGATGCAAGACAAGATGATTAATTAGTTCCGCTATTTACATATCACAAGTCTACGCTGCCCTCCACAACGCTCGGGTTTTCCTCAGGAGGGGTGAACTGTAGGGAGGTCCCTGGGGGCTCTGGTAAGACAAGATAATTAATTAGTTCGCTATTTACATATCACAAGTCTACGCTGCCCTCCACGGTTTTACTCAAGAGGATCGAACTGTAGAGACGTCCCCGGGGGCTCTGGCAAGACAAGAGAATTAATTAGTTCACTATTTAGATATCACAAGTCTACGCTGCCCTCCACAACGCTCGGGTTTTCCTCAGCCAGAATGACATGTAAGGACGTCGCATGGGGGCTCTGGTAAGACAAGATAAATTATTAGTTCGCTATTTACATATCACAAGTCTACACTGCCCTCCACAACGCTAGGGTTTTCCTCAGCCGGTCTGAACTGTAGTGACATTCCTGATGCAAGACAAGATGATTAATTAGTTCCGCTATTTACATATCACAAGTCTACCCTGCGACAAAGGAAAACAGGGGAGACTATTCTTGCCAGGCCTACAACAAAGTGGACTCTCTCACTTCTGACATTATCAGCATAGAAATCCTCAGTAAGAACTAATGCAAGCAATATCAAATCTTTTTATCATTATCATTATCTTTTTTTTTTTTTTTCAATTAGCTGATGATTTTATGTTCAAATTGCCATTCATACAGTATTTACCTCTAAAACAAGTATGTTTAGAGAAAATCCTACTAGTTTGCATGTTAGATATGTAATGTTTTATTTAAACTTTAATTATTATTTTTTTTACGAAAGTTTAGTAGCATATTTGTTATCGTAATCTTGCAGATATATTTAACTAATTAATTATCTTGTCTTGCTAGAGCCCCCGGGAACCTCCCCTGTTTTCCTTTGTCGCAGGCCCAACCACCAATCTGCCCCCTTCTGAGTACACCTGCGGAACAAAAACAAATATTTGTATATTAAAAAAATAAAAATAATAAAGATAAATAAAATATCTATTTCCAGTGATAATGTGCATGGCTAAATTTTCAAGTTTCAAAGAACAAGTCTATTTTCATAAATTAATTTTACTATGACCTTCTTTTATTACTAAATGAGGCTTAATATATTTCTCCGTCTATACTTGTAGAAGAATTCTTATGAAATATGTTTTTGAAATTTTGAATCAATTGCCGCGGAAAAAAAAGCACCACGCCCAACACAGTGCAAACAAATCGGCTAAGACAGGAGTCATAGTATTCCCACACTGTCTCTGTACGACAGCACATACAATTTTCAGACGTTTGCCTTGGGATTCATTCACAATATAGCATATAGAATGCTTACATTGGGATATAGCATATAAATACAATGCTAACATTGGAATATAGCATATACAATGCTGACATTGGAATATAGCATATAGAATGCTGACATTGGGATATAGCATATAAATACAATGCTGACTTTGGAATATAGCATATACAATGCTGACATTGGAATATAGCATATACAATGCTGACATTGGGGTATAGCATATAAAATACTTACATTGGAATATAGCATATAAAATGCTGATATTGGGATATAGCATATCAAATACTGACATTGGGATACAGCATATACAATGCTGACATAGGGTTATAGCATATAAATGCTGACATTGGAATATAGCATATAAAATGCTGACATTGGGATATAGCATATAAAATGCTGACATTGGAATATAGCATATAAAATGCTGATATTGGGATATAGCATATCAAATACTGACATTGGGATACAGCATATACAATTCTGACATATATTCAGTGCTGATATTGGACGTGAAGCAATAAACAAAAAACAAAACTAGTATATTTCAGGGAGAGAAGCCATACCTCAGTGTTTCCCTAGCATATTCAGTGCTGATATCGGACCCTAAGCAATAAACAAAAAACTAAACTAGTATATTTCAGGGAGAGAAGCCATACCTCAGTGTTTCTCTAGCATATTCAGTGCTGACATTGGACCCTAAGCAATAAACAAAATAATAAACTAGTATATTTCAGGGAGAGAAGCCATACCTCAGTGTTTCTCTAGCATATTCAATGCTGATATTGGATGTGAAGCAATAAACAAAATAATAAACTAGTATATTTCAGGGAGAGAAGCCATACCTCGGAGTTTCCCTAGCATATTCAGTGCTGACATTGGATGTGAAGCAATAAACAAAAAACTAAACTAGTATATTTCAGGGAGAGAAGCCATACCTCAGTGTTTCCCTTGAACCAGCGATACTGACAAGCAGGCTTGCATGAAGCTGAACAGCGGAACGTTAACATGTCTCCAACCTCGAGACTCTGAGGGCCGGCGGGGTCTAGCATCACTTTGTCTGTGGGACCGTCTGGAGGAAATGGATGATGATGGTGTAAGGTAAGATTTATGGGGTTGAAGGGGAGCTAAAGAGAATAGTGTATGTGAGCCAAAGTGTAAACTGTGTTGGAAATTATTTTTCTTCTCTCTTGTTCATTTTTAAAATGCAAAAATTTTAAACTTTCAATTTGGCCTCCTCAAGGACCAAGACAATTTGTTGTAGGGTTCCTATGATACCCCATATCTGCTCCGGTGTTGTTAATGAAGGCCATATTGTTTGCCTGAGCTGGGAATAAGATTTGCATGCCATGAGGGTGAGTGAGCGAATTTTTACAGCACGTCAGGACGAAAACGGCTATATTGTACCCATGATGTCTAAGACAGTTAATACATAATACTAGTAGCAGGGGTGGCTCTTTTATCTCAATGAGTAGTAAAAGCATAATAATCGCAAACACAGCACTTGATGGATGGATGGATGTATCTATAATATTTTTTAACTCGGACAGATCATTTTACAAATGAGGTGATCATTTGAAAAAAATATCTGATGTGCACTAACCAAAGTTTCTGGATCATGTCCTGACAAAGGTTCACAAAGTGGATTCTAATTTTTCTTATAATACTAGTCATTAAAAATTAAAGATCCATGCTATAAAGACACTCACGCAACACATCCTCTTGAATCTGCCTAGTTCCCTGTACAGCCACCTCATTAGCAGCATAACAAACGTAAAAGCCAGCATCTTTGCTACATCCTGTTCTAATATAGGTCCACCAAATGGATTCTAATTTTTTTAACAGTGATAACACCAGTGTGTATTGAGGAAAAAAGCTCCACGCTATCGAGACTCTCACGCAACACATCCACTTGAATCTGCCTGGATCTCTGTATAGTATCCTTATTAGCAGCATAACAAACGTCAGGGCCATCATGGTCTAACATAGGTCCACCTAATGGATTCTAATTTTTTTCACGGTGAAAATACTAATCTGTATTGTGAAAAACAGCTCCATGCAAGTCAAACTTGCTGAATCATGTTTTGACATAGTGGATTCTAATTTTTCTTCTTATACCAGTCCTTGCTCCATGCTGTAAAGACATGCACGCAACACATCCACTTGAATCTGTCTGGATTCTTGTATAGCAACCTATTTAGCAGCATAACATATATAGGGGCCAAAATCTCTGCTGCATCATAATCTAATATAGGTCCACAGAATGGATTCTAATTTTTCTAACGGTGATAATACCAGTCTGTATAGAGGCTATTGAGACACTCACGCAACACATCCACTTGAATCTGCCGGGACCCCTGCATCGCAACCTCATTAGCAGAATAACAAATGTAAGAGCCAGCATCTTTACTGCATTATGGTCTGACATAGGTCCACCAAATGTATTCTAATTTTCCTAACGGTAATAATACCGGTCTGTATAGAGGCTATTGAGACACTCACGCAACACATCCACTTGAATCTGCCTGGAACCCTGTACAGCCACCTCGTTAGCAGCGTAACAAACATAAGGTCCAGCATCTTCTCTCTTGGCTGCCTCCTGCAGAAAAAGTCCGTCCGTGGCTCGGATTCTCGTTCCCCCGAAGTACCAGGTGTAGGTGCAGGCAGGGGAGCAAACTGCCTCGCACTGCAGCTGGAGTGGGCTCCCTTCGTTGACCTCATAGACGGGCTGGTCTGGGACGATGCGAACGGTGTTGCCAGGACCAGCTGGGAATCAGGAGGGAAAGATTAAGTAGGTTGAGTGAAAATCTTACTGTTATAAAAATAAAAGTAATAATAGTTTTGAGCCAACCAGGGTGAATCTGGCCCAAGACTTAGTCGATATAATTTTTTAGCTAAAGACCTCTAAACATAGAAAAATTATTCTATGTTGACTTTTTCTGTTTTTCAAATAAAAAATAGTTATCTCTAGCTCTCGAAATAATAAGAGTTTTAATAATTTTCAAGCTGGTTGCTTCACCTTTTCTCAAAATGTCTTTATTGGAGAGAGCAAGTGAGAATTACCAATAGAACAAGAGAATGATTTGATCCCCGCCTAGCATTTTTAAGTGAGTGAGATTCAGCACACATTTTTGTTGTTTATTTTGTTTTGTTTTACAAATGTCTAGAAAAAGTCAATAGCAATAAAATTTAGATATAATCAAGATCCTAAAAGAACAAATTGAAATGTACTGATTGATATTTTAAACCTTCTAAAGTGCATTTGATGCTCTTTACCGCATGGTAAAAAGTCCAAGCTTGATTCACCCTAGTTGCTTCACCTTTCCTCATCATGCCTTTATTAGAGAAAGCAGGTGAGACTTACCAAATGAACAAGAGCACACTTGATCCCCACCTGTGAGTTGGTTTAACGCCCCAAGTCAGCACACTATAGGCATATTGTGGACGGACCCCAAGACTGATGTCTGACAATTTTATGTGCTGCCACACAAAAGACATGGCGGGGATAACCATGACTGCTGTCTCAGCCTGTCACATAAAACTGACACCAACCCAACCAATAGGGGGCAAGATCGCTGGGGCTCAAACCATGGTCCTCCTGTGTCGAAAACCGATGTTCTACCCCAAGGCTACCGCACCCCCCTGGCACTTTTAAGTGCGTGCCATCTCTTGTGACTTGTATTCAAATAAGCATAAAAATTCATCACACCTCTTTTTTTTTTTTTTTACTACACATGTCCAGAAAAAGGTGAATAGCAGTAAACTTAAGATACAATAAATAGCCTAAAAGAACAAATTGAAATGTACTGATTGAATTTGACAAAAAAAAAAAAAAAAAAGGGAGGAATTTATGAATCCTACGAGTGATCTCAGTTATATTATGTGCTATCTGATTTCTAAAATACTATAAACCATTAGTATTTTAAAATAAGAGATTTTACAACTAATTTACACATAGAAACATTTGAAAGACACTACCTTTAGAAAATGTCATAACTGCCAAAGAAGAAAAAAACAAAAAAATAAACTGATGTTATTATAAATAAAACAATCAGCAAGACGCACTCTGAACTTTAATGAGGACATCTTTCTCCTTCGACCTGCCGACTCCGTTAAAAGCGACACATTTGTAGTTTCCCTCGTTGTCGGCAGATAGGGAGACAAGGGAGAGAACTCCGTTGGTTGTGTTCAGCGGAGTTGTCACAAAGTACCTGGTAGAGCAGAGAGATTGGTATAGGTGTGGAGGATGAAAGAAGAAAAAAAAATCATAAAGGCAGTACAAAAAAATGTATATGTAGTCTTTTATATCCCCTAGGTTTTGTTAAAGAACTGTGCTACAATTTTGACATGAGTCAATTATGCAACTTTTGAGATAATCAATAAAAATGTTGTGTGCAAAGGTTTAGGATTCTTATCAAGATGACTTTTTAATTTTCTGAACATTGTTCTTCGAGCCAGGTCTCTTAAGCCATTTTGCACTCAAGTCTTTTTCTCCTGCACATCTTATAATCTCTGTCCTTTAGCTTCATCTTCCTCCTCTCTTCCATTAAAAGCAAAATGTCGTCATTCATCCGTTTCTTTCTTGCCACATTCTTTTTTTACAGGAATTAGTTATTGCGCTAATTCCAAAGTAGGTGTTTGCAATGCCTTTCACTATTTCTCTATTGTATCATATTCTGATAGAATCTGTGTTCAGCATTGCTATGTCTAGTTTGGGAATTGTTTTTGTTGCTTTTATCTTCTTTAATTTAATATTTATTTTTATAACGACTAGTACATAGTCACTCTCACAGTTTGCTCCAGGATATCTTGACGGAGATAAGTGCAATTCTAAATTTTTTGTTCAGAAGAATGAAATCTATTTGGTTAGGCACACTGCCACCTGAGATTTTCTAAGTCACAAACCTTCTTTGGGGTTGAGAGAAATTAGCATTTCCAATGATAATATAATTGACTTGTGCCTATTCCACAAGCATCTCTCCCCTTTTGTTTTTCCTGCCTAAGCCTCCGACAACATCCACAACTTTATAAGAACCTAGTTCTGCAATGAAATCCCCCATGACGATCTTTACCTCTTGTGATTTGCAAAGATTTTTGTCCCCCTCTAGGTCTTCATAAAAATTATCAATGTCCTCCTCTAAGTTTTGCAATGTTTAGGCTTATGCCTGAATCAAGTTGATATTCATCAGTTTCCCTTTAAACTTTACGAATAACATTTTGTGTGCAACTGCCAAGTAGCCTTTCTATATAGATCTATTGCTGTTGTGAGATATTAAACCCACTCAACAACAACCCAGTAGCCTTTCACATATATATGGAATAATTTTTTTAAAGGCTTTTTAATCGCAATCAAAGTTTACCACTGATGTTCACAGGGGGGATTACACTTGGAGCGGCAGCTGATCTGGAGTGATGCCCCTTCGTTCAAGGTTTGAACAGCGCCGTCTGGGACAAGCTCCAGAGAATTGCCTGGACCATCTGCAACCAGAGAGACAAACACAAATGTAACATCAATATGTCTGGGATATATATTGAGTGTCTCTTAATGACAGATTAGGCTTAGTTGGATTTTATGCCAGTGACTGTTCTCTCCTATGACCAACACAAGTCCCCTTCTTGATAGACTAAAACTAAAATAATCTTTGATTTTTTACATCTAGGTAAACAACAGAATATCATGGTTGTCAGCTGAGCTTCAAATCCAAGAACTTCTGTTTGCTAGTCAAGAGCATTGGTGACTGGACTATCTGACAATCCATAAGATAAAATCCCACAGAGCTGAACCAGCTGTCCGATATTCACACAAGACAGGGCGGGGATACCATGAATCCTGTCTCAGCCGTTCACATTTAACTGACACCGATCCAACCAGTAGGGAGCAAAATCGACAGGACTTGCCTCCCACCTATGAGACATAAAACAAATTAAAGACAGCTTGCTTGCTTGGTAAGTTTGAGTTTGTTGCTTAATGGTTCACATACACACTATATTGTGGATGTGTCCCAGGACCAACATCTGCAAATTGTATCTACTGCCACACATGGATAGTACGGGGATACAAAGACTCCGGTTTCAGCCAGTCACATATACTCGCTCCACCAGAGTGGAGCTTGAACCCAGACCCCCTGCTTTGGAAGCCAACACTCAACACTCAAACCCCAGCACTACCAAGCTACGCTAGTAAAGACTTACACAAAATGTCGACCGAGAGCACCTTGCTGGCCTGATTCCCCTCCCCGTTGGCCGCCACACAGGTGTAGTCTCCCCTTTGTTCGGCCGAGACTGCAGGGA
The DNA here is from genome assembly GCA_003991915.1 of Elysia chlorotica. Taxonomy (NCBI): domain Eukaryota; kingdom Metazoa; phylum Mollusca; class Gastropoda; family Plakobranchidae; genus Elysia; species Elysia chlorotica. The sequence goes on along the minus strand of RQTK01001047.1, from coordinate 54,236 downwards.
TGCTCAGCACGCCGTTGGTGGAGGGAATCTCCGTCTGTCCGAGGGTCCACACGTAGAAACACGCCGGCGTGCACTGGGCCGAGCAGGTCACCTGCAGGGTGTTGCCCTGGGTCAAGGTCACCGTGTCATTCGGAGGGTTGAAGCTGATGCTGCCCCCAGGACCGGCTGCAAGGTGGGAGATGAGATTATTTATAGATTATTTATCAAAGGTTAACAAAATCTAAATTAGGGAAGATTGGAACTCATTCAGCCCCAACACATATTTGCACCTGTGGTCCATCTAATAGTTGAGGTATAATTTATTTCCAATTAAAAATAAACTGGCAAGTCTAAAATAGATATGTATTAAACCAAACTAATTAAATAAAACAATTAACACTTCTAAAGATCAATAACTGAATGATTGAGCCTTAAGAGTCTAAATTAGGGAAGATTTTAACTGAGTCCAAATAAGCTGAACACTGGCAAGGGAGTTAGATCAGTAACCGAATGATTTGAGTTATGACAGTCCAAGATAAGGAAATTTAAACTTAGTCTCAATTAGATTGGTTTATATTGCTATGGTAAGATATTAGATCGATAATCAATTAATTTGGCTATGAAGAGTCTAAATAAGATAAGAATTCTATCTTCAACATATGGGAAGCAACCAGGATGAATTGGGCACAACTCGGAATTTGGACTTAGTGAGTTATGGATAGTGGTTTAAGAAGCATGAAATACAATTCAAGAGGTTGAAATACTTTTCGCTCTATTATTTCTTGATTCAATGACAATTTTTAAATCAAATGAAAATGTTCCATATAGAACATTTTTTCGAGCTCAAAACTTTTATAAGTGACTTGTGCCTGATTAAACCTCACATATTGAATGACGTTTTTTAAACAGCATTATCGTTAAGATTATTTCCTACGTCATGTTGCTTGAAGTTGCTAGGACCAATAAGGGATAAGCTATAATACAATGGCAGTAAACTAAGCTATGGGCAGTGTAAAATAAGAAAGATTTAAAGACGTTTTATAGTCTGTATTACTATTGATATAATTTTCTCTATTTTGAACTATACAACACAAACATAAACTTATTTGACTGAAAAAAAAAAAATATAAAGCCATTTTTATCTCTGAAAGAGCAATATTTATACCTAGCTCCATGTAACATCAAAAGAAAAAAAAAAAATACCAAACACACTTTACCATATTTTCAATAATAAGTTATTTATCAGGACAGGCTTTCAAAATTAATGTACAGGGATGAGAGAATAAACTCAATGTGGGCTGATAAATATCTGAGGTTATTACTATTGATATAATTTTCTCTATTTTGAACTAAAAACACAACTGACTTGACTGAAGATAAAGACATATAATTAGAAAGTCATTTTTATTTTTTATCTCTGAAAGAGCAATATTTATACCTAGCTGATTTCAACATATAAATTACTTAGCAGGATATGCTTTCAAGATTAATGTACAGGAATGAAAGAAGAAATTTAATGCCGGCTGATAAACATATGAGGTTACTTTTTCTTTGCTAGTGTAGAATGAGACAATGATAATTACAAAATTATAATCTATTGATAGATACTAAATTATTGCTTTGATCTAGAAACAAATATTTTAACAGTAATATTTTTTGCTTTGCTTAGAAATATATAATTATAGAAAAACTATTTTGGTGAGCTACCATTATACATTTACCATCAAATGATAAGTAGCTCATAAATATAAAGCGTCTAATGTTCAGCTGATATAAGTCATGATAAACCATTAACATTTTTTGCTTTGCTTAGAAATATATAATTATAGAAAAACTATTTTGGTGAGCCTCCACTATACATTTCCATCAAATGATACGTAACCCATAAATATAAACCGTCTAATGTTCAGCTAACATTAGTCACCATAAACCATAAAAAAAAAACTTACATTTCACAAAGACGGAAACAGACTTTGTCTCGCGAGCCCCAATACCGTTGCTTGCCTGACAGGAGTACGTCCCTCCGTCACTGAGGGAGACGGAATTCACCCTGACCTCTCCTTCCGATGACGGAATCTGTTGTTGGCCCAGGTACCTGGCAGGTCAAGGTGATGGAGAGAGTGAGTGAGTGAGAGAGTAAGAGTGTTTTTTCTTTTCTTGCATGCTTAGCTTCCAATTTAAGCACTATATTGGCTTTACTATTGACATTCGCTAAGACAAACGTTTGACTGAGTTGAGTTTAGTTGGTTTAACGTCCACTATATAGACTATATTAAACGTCCGACAATTTTACGTGCTATCACACAGAGACAGTGTAGGGATACCATGAATCCTGTCTCGGCTAGTCATCTTTTACTGAGAGCGACCCAGCCAGTAGATGAGAGAGTGAGAGTGATAGAGACAGGGAAGGAGAATGAGAGAGAGAGAGTGTGTGAGAGAGAGAGAGAGTGATGGAGGGAGAGAGAGATAACTAGATAGATAAAGTAAGAAGGAGAGGTAGATAGATAGATAGAGAGAGAGAGAGAGAGAGAGAGAGAGAGAGGGGTAGACAGAAAGATAAGAGAAAGAATAAGACAACATCCTACCAGGTGTATTGGCACGGAGGAGAGCAATCAGCCACACAGACAAAGTTGAGCGTGTCGCCCACATCCAGGTTCTTGGTGCCGTCTGGAATGAGGCGGGTGCTGCCCTCTGGTCCATCTGTGGCAACGATACACATATATATATACATGGTTTAAGACAAGGCCAGTACAAATATTTATGTATGTGAGGCTTGTTGTTGTTGTTGAGTTGGTTTAGCGTCCAACATCAGCACAATATAGGCTATATTGTGGACAAGCCCCAAGACAAATTATTTAACTGCAAAAAGTCTCTATCATATAACGATAATTGGTGTGCTGGTTATAAATCTGTATATAATGCTTACCACAATACTAAGTGAAATATTAACATACATTTTACAAACACAGCTTAAAAATTGCAAATTACAGACAGCCTAACACTTATTCTGCTTTAAAGGGAGACTGTTACTGTTGTTGAGTTGGTTTAACGTCCAACATCAGCACTATATAGATTATATTGTGGACAGGCCCCAAGACTGACGTCTGACAACTTTATTTGGTGCCACACACGAGACAGGGCGGGGATACCATGACTCCTGTCTCAGTCGGTCACAATAAACTGACACCGACCCAACCAGTAGGGAGCAAAATTGCCAGGGCTCAAACCCCTACCTTTTGCGTTGCAAGCCAATGTTCTACCCTTTGACCACCGTGCCCTCCTTAAATAAGAAGACAGAGTTCACACTTACACATGACTTTTATCTCTAGCTGTTTCGAGGACAGACTGTCCAGATCGTTGCTAGCATAGCACACGTAACTGCCGGCATCGTCTCTTTGGACAGGATCAAGGGTTAAATCGCCATTGTCGCTTACGTTTCTTGAACCTTTGAACATGCAGGAAGAGAAACAAACTTTATACTAATAAAAAGAAACAAAACGACAAACCATACTAAAATATCATATAATAAGAACGGATAACCATAAAATTAGTTATCTAATATAAAAAAAAATATCACAAATTGAAAAACTGTATAGGTTACTATGAAGTTGGTAAAACATCCTGTCGCTACATTTTTGAGAAAAGATAACTTTAAAATACGCTCACAGACAAAGACAAAAAACTAATTCAAGGATAAAAATGTCACTGTACAGTACACATTCAATTGTCAATAAAGTTTTTGCTTTGATTGGTTCTTAACCTTCTCCATTTTGCCTTACACATGTTGTGCCAATTGATATGCTCCTGTGCTAGCAAAGGTAAAGTTTATTTTCTTAGATAATACAATATTACAAAGGGTAAATGTATGTGTCTTAGATAGAAATAATGAGTCTGCTTTGGTTTCAAATTAATTTTTATTTTACAATAGCGGCGTAGTGAAAAATCAGTTCTCAATGGTGTGAATATTCTAGTGCTTAATAGTGACAAACAAACAATAAAAAAAAATGACAAAACAACAGACCACTCTTACTTTTTAAAATTATTCCTGCTTGTTCAACATACTCACTTTTTCGAACTAAGTAGCAGGATTCAAATGTTGTTCACTATATAAATGAGTCCTGGATCCATTAAATAAAAACAAATATATATATATATAAGCCAGAAACAAGGGTCACCTATTTGCCAGTAGAAAGAGCAAGGGGGAGAGCAATCTGCCGAGCAGCTGACACTCAGTGGTCTCCCTTCAGTCACTTCCTGTATTGCACCTGGAGGGTTGAACTTTATCGTTGTGCCGGGCCCAGCTATAGGAAAAAGGTAAAACATAGTTATCTTTACAAAAATGAGCGAACATTTTTTTTTTTTATATATTCTTCTCTTGATTTTGTCTGAGAAACTTTTAGTTTTCACAATTAAAAAAGAAAAAGATAAAACCATATCAAGCAAGCTTGATCATCTGTTGTCTGTGTCACTATGCATCTAAGAGGAGAGGAAAATAACAATAATAATAATTATAGTAGCAATAATAAAAAGAAGAAGAAGAAAAAGAAGAAGAATATAAATAATACGTCGCATTTATATAGCATATATCAACACCCTTTGAGGCTGTATCTATGCGCTTTACATAATATTGTTTATGAAGAAAAGTGAGAAAAAAAAGCATACACATCCATGATGCAACACTAAAAGCTTTTATACAAGCGCGCTTTAAACACTTTTAGTGGAATGTTATTCCATAATTTGAGTCCTGCATGGTTAAAACCTCAAAATCTCTTTTGCTATAACTTTTCAGGTTTATCAAAGGCATTGCAAGACTGATGTTGTCGGAAGATGATCTTAATGATGTCACAAGTTGATACAAATTTATAAGTTCTGACAGATACTTTGATGACATCTATACATATTTATGACAAAACAGTGCCAAATTACACTCAACTCTCTGTTTGGCAGGTGGCCTGTTGTTGTTGAGTTGGTTTAACATCCAACATCATCTGTACAGGCTATAATGTAGACGGGCCCCAAGAATGACGTCTGACAATTTTATGTGCTGTGACCCTGTGCAGTTCTGTAAAAATGGGAGAAATATGTTTCGCAGCATTGTTTTTGATTAACTGGTTTACAAATTCTATTTTTGATACTTATTTAATCCTGTACGATACTTATTTCAACCTGTGCCTTACTTATTTCAACCTGTACGTTACTTATTTCAACCTGTACCATACTTATTTCAACCTGTACCTTACCTATTTCAACCTGTACCTTACTTATTTCAACCTGCACCATGTACCTTGGACCTGCAAAGTGAAAGACTTGGAAGCAGAGTCCACAGAGTTACTGGCCCTGCAGGAATACGCCCCAGCGTCAGCCGACGTGACAGACCTCAGGTTCAGGATACCATTGGATGACTGGATGAAGATACAATATGGAAATGGGTGTTGTCTACAGTTGATTTGTTAAAAAAAAAAAAATGAACTAATAATCTGAGTAACCCATCAAAGAAGTTATCATCATCATCCAACAAAATCTAACAGGTATTTACAATATGCAAATCTTAGGTAGTATAGGCAATGACATTTTACTGGAAAGTTTTTTCCAGCTTGTTGGAAGTCGCGAGATTTTCAACAACCATGTATGTAATCAAGTCATCTTGATACAGATCAAACTTTTTTTTGCCATTGCGAGAACTTTATGCTCTCTACAATAAGCTCACTCTTCTTGCTTGATAGGCTAACTAAACCATAAAAAAGTGTTGATGTCTTCTAACTATGTTTTGTAATTCTTGGTGAACACGTGTATTTATTTTGTACCAGATTTAACAACATATCCTGGGTGAGAACAACTTGCTCCCACCGCTCACAATGCAGTATAACAACCCTCACTTAATGTTCCTAGAGAAAACATTGGGTCATAGAAATACCAATAGAAAGCTAGTTTTTAAAACCTTATCTTTACTCACGTTTGAAAAAAAAAAAAAGTCATTTATCAATACAACAAACCCTGAAGCTTTTAACTAGAAGGAGAAGAAGAATGAGATGGAGCCGGAGAAGGAGAAGAAAAAGAAGACGTAGTAGAAGAAGAAGAAGAAGAAGAAGAAGAAGAAGAAGAAGAAGAAGAAGAAGAAGAAGAAGAAGAAGAAGAAGAAGAAGAAGAAGAAGAAGAAGAAGAAGAAGAAGAAGAAGAAGAAGAAGAAGAAGAAGAAGAAGAAGAAAAAATGAAGCTACTAAGCTGTAATCATAGGAATGATTAATGACTAGTAATAGTATGAGATAACATGCTGTGCAACTAGGAGTTTAGAAAAGAGCTTTTGATACTTGAACAATGGAGTTTAGCTCTTAATGATCAGCCTGGCGTTGGTTTACCCACCGGAACTTCCTGCGAGCCAAAGAACCAGGCGATGTCACACTCTGGGTTACAGTCGGCAGAGCACCTGGCTTGGTAGGACCCCCCTCGGCTGACGCTCTGTAGCGGCTCTGATGGGAAGATCTCAGGCTCCCCTTCTCTTGGTCCGTCTGATCAATTACACATAAAAGCAAACAGAAATATTGTCACAGTGCTAAAAAACAGTCTCTCAGAATCAGTATTTTTTTTAAGAAAAACTAAAAAGAAACTTTCAACAATTTTGTGCTTTTTATAAAACTGCAGATGATATTGAAAATAATCTTTTTCTTTTTTTTTCTTTCAAATTTGACCCGGCCGAATATATCCCTGAATAAATTAACACAAACAAGGATTTTCCAGTTTCAAAACATGTCACTAACACAATCTTGAAGTTCTGTTATTTCGGCTATAGGTTTTGCAGTGAACTAAATATACCTCTGTGTGTGAGTGGGTGTGTTTGCGCATATTTACCTGTATATGTAAATAAACCATAAAATTATTGATGTAATTTTGTACACACCAAAACAATGTGCCATCATTGGTCAATAAAGATTAATATTATTATTATTATTACTATTATTACTACTACTACTACTACTACTATAATTATTACTAGTTTTATCATCATCATTATTATTATCAAACATCACAATATTGATTGCATGTGATCAGTAATAATTCCACTCACAAACAACATTGATGACGGTGGATCTGAATGCTGGGTTGTTGGCAGAGTTCTCTGCTATACACGTGTAGGGTCCACCCTGATCCACAGAGATGTCAGGGATGGACAGCTTGGCACCTTCATGATGGGAGGAAGGGTAGGTGAGTGAGTGAGTGAGTTTGTTTTTACGGCACGTCAGAACGGTAACGGCTATGTTGTGCCCATGATGTTCTAAGACAGTTAATTGAGGATGGGGAGGTTATGATTAATAGGTGAATTCACCTTTTTCCATCGTGCGGCACACTTGTTGAGCGCATTGATATGCTCAAGTGTTAGTACTTCTTTGTATTGGTCTACACACTTTCCGTCATGAAACAATTAATATCAAAGCTTTTACCATCTATACATATTGTAAAATCCTCCTCACACAAGGATTAGGACTTAAATTGTGTGATGTGAAACAAATATGGCTGAAAAGAGAGATATTTTGATGTAGGAAATTACTTTTCCTTCCACAAAGTTAGATGGAGGGGGGAAGGGAGACATAATGATTAGATGGTGAATAAGGAGAACAGGCAGCAATTTTGTTTTAGGAAATACATCTTTTTTCTTAATTCTTAAAAAATTTTCATCACAGCACACCAAACCATCTCCAATATGACCATTTACTTTTAAAAAATGTACACTGTAAATATTAATTATCATCAGACCTCTAAATGCATATTCATATTGTTTTTGTTTGACCTGGCTAATTTTACTATTGAGAAGAAGAAGAACAACAAAAATTCCTTAACATTAAAATGTCCGATTTCTCCTAAAACTTCACTAAGAATCAGATGAAAACAACACCCAACACTAGCGAGCCCTTTACCCGAGCTGAACTGGGTAGTCCCTTTGAACCACCTAAAGCTACACGAGGGGTAGCAGTCGGCAACACACGTCACCTCCAGAAGGTCGCCCGCCTTCACTCGGATGTCCTGAGAGTCGGGCACCAGAGAGATCGACCCGCCTGCTCCATCTGCGGACAAAAAAGTGGAGGACTCTGAGAAGCGTTATGGAAAAAATATGTCATACCGGTACCGAAATTACAACAAAAACGAAATAAAATCAATTGCATGAATATCTCCCAAAGCAAAGTTGGAAGCCAAGACTGAAACATATGCAGAACGTTTTTTAAATTGTGTAATATTACCACCAAAAAAAAAAAAAAGAAAAAAAAAGCAATGTTTCAGAAAGAACTATGAACGCTATGCAGTTATGCCAACTGATTCATGACTTCTTCACTTAAGGTTGTGCATACAACAGCATATCATACTGAATAACAAAAAAAAAAAAAACCTTGATAGACTTTTTTACTGAACTTTGCCCTGCATACTTTTAATGAAGATCCACAAATTTACAAAAAATTAGAATCACTGGCTATTTTTTGAAAAGTAAAGCAAATTTTCTAAACATTTAAATGTAACAAGTTCTCAAACAATGCTTAATAACTAAAATCAAAAAAGGAACTTTTCAAGCAACTTAGGTTGTAAGTTTCTTAACATCAGTTACCAACATCTATAAACTATCTGAAGGATGGGTCCCAAATTTAATGTCGGATAATTTTGATTTCTGCCACAAAGTGAGGATACAGTAACATATCAGTCGTATGGCTCAAATCCAGTCAATAGTTTTTAAAATAAATATTGGATATTTACAGTAACGCCTACAGGGTCCTTATTTTGTTACTGAACCTCTTCGCATAAAGCTGTATAGCATACTGAATCGCAACATATAAACCCTTGATAGGCTTTTGCTGAACTTTGACTAGCCAATTTTTTAAAGACTGAAAATCAGTAAATTTAATTTCTCTTATGCTGAGAACTGTTCTCAAAATAATGTAAAAATGCTGTGTTCACTTACAGAGGAAACTGGTGCAAGTGGTAGAACATCCCTGGTTTGAAACTCACAATGGGTCAAAAATGTATTTCTCCAATTTTGTCCCATACTGCTAGAATCAGTGTCGGTATAAACTATAATGTGACCCGTTAAAACGGAAATAATGGTAACCCAGCACTGTCTCTGTGTGGCAGCATGTAAATTTATTAGACATCAGTCTTGGGACTCATCTAGAATTTAGCCTTCATAGTGTGAATGTGGAACGTTAACCAACGAACAAACTACTGTGTCCACTTACACTCAACCTCCACCTGCACCTGGCCAGTGGCAACGTCCACAGAGTTCCGGGCTTCACAGGTGTAGGTGCCTGCGTCGGACCGGGTCACGTCGCGTAGGGGCAGACTGCCAGCCTGGCTCTGGATCAGCTGACCCTCTGCGGAATACAGTACAGATTAAGCCAAGAGCAAGATGATTTATTTTTACTAAACTACAGTGCTGCTACAAATATTACTATCCTTTCACCCAACCCACAGACACACTTTTCTCCCTCCCAAAGATTTCTTTGTAAGCTGCTATGAAGGGCTATCAACGTGCAACATCAACTCTCTCTCTCTCTCTTCCTTCCTCCATCCCCTACCCCCCGGCCCCTCCTCTCAGTCTTTTTCTCTTTATTTCTCCCTCCGTTCTCTTTGTATGTCTCTGTCTCACCCTCTCAATCTGGCTTCTCTGTCTATCTGTGTCCCTCCCACTCCTCCCCCTCTCTCCGCCTGTCAACCTCTCCTCCAGGAGTATGTGCTTAGTAGGATTATCAACATGCAGCATCAACTCTCTCTCTATTCCTTCATCCCCTATCCCCCCCTCTCTCTCTACCCCCGCCACTTTTCGCGTCTCTATATCTGTCTCTTTCTCTGTATTTCTCCCTCCCTTATCTTTCTATGAATCTGTGTCTGTCCCTCTCATTCTTGATTGGTCCTGTGGTAGAACATCGGCTTCCGACGCAAAAGGTCCAGGTTCAAGCCCTGGCGATTTTGCTCCCTACTGTTTGGGTCGGTGTGAGTTTAATGTGACCTATTTCCGCCCTGTCTCCTGTGTGGCAGCACATAAAATTGTCACACATAAGTCTTTGGGCCTGTCCACAATATAGCCCATGTAGTGCTGATGTTAGACGTTAAACCAACCCAACAACAACTCTCAATCTTGTTTCTCTGTCTCTGTCTCCCCCCCCCCCTCCCTCTCCCTCTCTCCCTACCTTTCCTCCAGGAGTATGTGCAGGCAGGAGTACAGCTGGCAGAGCAAGACAGCACAAAGTCGTTGCCCTCCTCCAGGGATACTGGACCCTGTGGTGTGATGCTCACAGACTGGGGCCCGGCTGAATGAATGGAAGTAAAAAGTAAGGTAACGTAATGTAAGGTAAAAAGTAAGGTAATGTAACGTAATGTAAGGTAAAAAGTAAGGTAATGTAACGTAATGTAAGGTTTAACGTTGGGAGTTTTTATTTGGTCATCAGCAACATCTTGGCTATATTGTGCCCATGATGTGTTAAGACAGTTAATACAGTACACCAGTAGCACCTTCAGTAAGGAAAGGTAAGGTAAACTTTAATATGGGCTTTAAATCAACAAGTTACAATGATATTGCCAAAAGGATAACATTTAAATTGTCCATTTTGACAATGAAACATCTGCCTATATACTCAAATTTCAATAAATTCTCAATACAGAGGGATTGGACTTAATTTTGACGTTAGCCAATAGAAATAATAATGCCTTAATTTTGAAACTTGAAGATCGTTTAAAATAGGCAGCTTCAAAGGTAAGATCTGCAGATACAGTGTAACCCTTTTTCCTCTTTATATGTAGTAATGATTTTCTAGGACAAGTGACATTACTACTATTATTATTATCATTATTATTTTAAATTTTAATTATTAGCTGCTGTTTCTTAAATGTTATAGTTGACTATATGCATTAATCCTCCTCTGATCCATATTCAACTCCATCAATGATTTTCCAACATCGACAAGTATTCAAGACCAAAAGTAAAGAACAACCGTATGCAAAAGTTAATAAAACACAAAGTTTCTGAAAAGAATATTGCATCTCAAATGTTGATTTCTTCACCGACAGAACGATCAACTAAAGTTTTTTTGGTTTATACAGGTCTTATATGTTTTGCCTGGCTGACTCCCTATGAATGATTGTCCTGCTGGTATAAGAAGGTGATGACTCAAATAATTTTCAACAGTAACTCGAAAGGTGACATGAAAAAGGTTCCAGCTACACTTTTTGCGCATTTAAGAAAAATGCAATCAAAAGTTTGGATGGTCATAAACTTATAGCCAAATCATTATTCATAATGATACCTTTACTTTATAATCAGACTGTCAATCGTTACAGGTATATAATTTTTGTTGATTCACCAGTGAAGATAGAACATTTGCATGGTGTTATCTCTAACTCTACCCACACAAAAGAAAAACGCAGATAGAACCGTTGCATGCTGTAATCTCTAATTTTACCACACACAAAAACGCAAATAAAACCTTTTTAATTTCCCCTCACTAATGATTAAATATCATGGAGCCCTACATTGAATGTTGACAGTGATACTGGCGGTCGCAGGGGGGCCGACATCATTCGCCGCGCGACACGTGTAAACTCCTGCGTCTGAGGCTGAGGCAGAGGCAATCTGGAGGTTCCCAGAGGAAGCCGCCCTCGATCCATCATCCCTGACCCAGGTGTAGGAGCAGCTCGGGTCACAGACGGCGCTACAGCTCACTTCCAGGCTGGATCCAACCCCAATCTCATAGCGGGTTTGAGGGGGTTCCAGTGTGATGCTGGAGGAAGGGCCGTCTGAGGGAATGAGAATGGAATTATGGTGTTATAGTATTTTGTCAACTCAGTTGTATATTGTTCTATCTCACGTCCAAAATACTAAAAGATAGGACATTATACAAAAGATAACATTTTGTTATGGGTCAAGAGATCAATATGTCAATCTCATATTGGGTTTGAGGGGGGTCAAGAGTGATGCTGGAGGAAGGGCCGTCTGAGGGAATGGAACAAATTTGTATGGTGATTCTAGTATTTTGTTATCTCAGATGACGTTTTGTTGTGGGTCAAGAGATCAATATGTCAATTTCATAGCGGATTTGAGCGGGGTCAAGAGTGATGCTGGAAGAAGGGCCGTCTGAGGGAATGGAAATGGAATAAATTTGTATGGTGATCTAGTATTTTGTCATCTCAGTTGAATAATGTTCTATCTCAAATCCAAAGTACTAGAAATTAAGAGTATTTTAAAATCGAGATAGGACATCAAAATAAAAAAAAATGACGTTATGTCAATCTCATAGCGGGTTTGAGGGGGACAAGTGTGATGCTGGAGGAAGGGCCGTCTGAGGGAATGGAAATGGAATAAATTTGTATGGTGATTCTAGTATTTTGTTAAGTCTAAGGGCGCAGGCTCAAGTGGCTGCTGGATCGGAAAAGTGAGTAAAGTAGTATTTTGTCATCTCCTGTTGAATAATGTCCTATTTCATATCCAAAATACTAAAGATTAAGAGTATTTTTAGAAATGAGATTGGATGTTTTGTTGTGGGTCTAGAGATCAATATGTCAATCTGTAGTGGGTTTCAGGGGGTTCAAGTGTGATGCTGGAGGAAGGACCGTCTGAGAGAACACAAATAAAGCTCAATGTATGAAGATCAAGTATTTGAAGAAGAGAAGATCAATATAATAACTATCATTATCAATGATAACAAGTTTATGGATTAACGGTCGTCCTTTATAGTAATAGTCTGAAGAAATGGAAATGGAATAAATTTGTATGGTGAATATAGTAGTTTGTCATCTCAGTTGAATAATGTCCTTCCTCATATCCAAAATACTAAAGATTAAGAGTATTTTTAGAAATGAGATTGGACGTTATACGATAGATGATGTTTTGTTGTGGGTCTAGAGATAAATATGTCAATCTGTAGTGGGTTTGAGGGGATCAAGTGTGATGCTGGACGAAGGACCGTCTGTCTTGCCTATTGAAGGAGAGCATGGTTTGTACAATGTATGAAGATCAAGTATTTGAAGATGAGAAGATCAATATAATAACTATTATTATCAATGATAACAAGTTTATGGATTAACTTTTGTCCTTTATACTACTTAACTTCTACATATTAGAATAACACTGGTATGTTCCACTTATACCTTCGTATTGTATTTGTTTTGATATGCTATTTTAGCAAACATGGCTTCAGTGCTTTACTTACAGTTTGAGTAATGAATATTTTAACATAAAAAAAATCACATAATTCTCTAAACAATCTTTTATTTCTATATATGAATAAGACCTACAACTATTTTGTTACTTATTTGAACTGTATTTAAAATCATAAATAAACATGATGACAGAAAAAAAGATACAATTGAAGGTACCTCTTATCAATAATACTCGTTACCTATAAAAAAAACAACTTCTCCTCAACACAAAAACCATACAGTTCTACGTCCATTGCTTTGAATAAGGAGTTAGAGCATTGTCATTGTTACAGTCAAATATTGAAAGCATCCTACTTACAGGTGATGACCAGTCTGAGGGACCTTGTGTCAGAGTCGAGACGGTTCGAGGCTCGGCATGTGTAGTTACCCTCGTCGCCCCTGGTTACAGAGCCGAGACTCAGAGTGTTGTTCAGAGCATCGGGGAATGGTACTGGAGAGGGAGAGGGAGGGAGAGGGGAAGGAACAATGTAATTTAGACGGGGGATAAAGCAATAAGAGAACTAATTTAGAGTAGGTATTATTGAGCACACAATTTGACAAAGACAGTGATTACCCATGCATAACTGTCATACAAATCAACTGAGTTGAGTTGATTTAACGTCCAACATCAGCACTATATAGGCTATATTGTGGATGGACCCCAAGACGGACGTCTAACAATTTTATTTGCTGCCACACACAAGACAGGGAAAGGATACCATGACTCCTGTCTCAGCTGGTCACATTATACTGACACCGACCAAACCAGTAGAGAACGCGCGAGGGCTCGAACCCCAACCTTTTGCATCGGAAGCCGATGTTCTACCCCAGGGTCACAGTGCTCCCCGAAAATCAACTGAAGTAGGAAATAGAGTTTAAACCACTTGCTTGGGAAAATCATTGTCATAACTTTCCTCACCGCTCTTTACTTTGGCTGTGACTTAAGAGCCTTAGCTACCAATTCCGAGCTGGGTGACACAGGGGGCTCAGAAAAAATAAAATTGTCCTCGCAGGTGATCAAACCAAGCACTTTCAAAAAGGTAGCCTAATGCTCTAACCATTGCAGTGCATAAGCATAGTCACAAGTAAAACAAAACACTTGGAATATTGACTGGCAGCCAATATATCTGTTCCAATTCGCTGCCGCAGCAGATATCAGCTATAATGTTAAAATGAAAGGCCTACAACCTTTAAAAAAAAAATGAAAGGGTGACAATGGTAATATAATTAAAGAAGTTAGTACCATTATCTTTGAACCAAGAGAAGGAGCAGGGAGGGTTGCAGTTAGCCGTACACATCACGTCTGGCATGGTCTCAGTGTCAGCCGCCACTGTGTAGAGTTCTCGCGCCGGCATCAGAGTCATGTCTTTGGGTCCATCTGTAGAAAAAAAAAAGATTTAATAAGGCAGGCCATTAGAATATTTGTAAATAGAGCTAGAATTTTAAGGTATTTTCCGAAGTGATTAGAAGTAGGCTTGTAGTGAAAATGGCTGAAAAATGATCTCACTTTGTGGGATAAGAACCCTCGACTTGCGGATGCATCACCAACAAACCGTCTTGCTTACTCAATAAGAGCATGGTGTATACCACTGTGCTCCCTTAAGTAAAAATGCTCTCCTAGATTCAAGGAAAAGTTCTTTACATTCACATGTGGTTCCAAGTAACCTGTATTCACACTAGCTAGTGGCCTGACACGCATAGAGGGCTAAGTGTGTGCTATTTGTTTGTTATTTAGTGTCTAGTGTCAGCACTATATAGGCAATATTGTAGGCGGGCTCCGAGACTTAATATCTTAGAGGCTACCACACATGAAACAGTGTGGTGATACTATGATGCCTGTCTCAGTAGATCACATTATACTGACACTGACCCAACCAGTAGGGGTCAAAATCGGACAAATACATTTTGATCGATCGTGGTTGTCCAATCAGGTACTTCCAAACAAATTGGGAGACCCAATGCTCTACCATTTGTACCAGTTCCCCCTCCCTCCCAAGCCAGATATCGTCCAAAGAGTAACACCTTGCCGTTGGTTGATAGGCTTGTGTGCCTCAATGATCTCTAGAGCTATGCTGGTAGGGTCACCCATGTCATAAAGGTCGAAGGGTACAGGCCAGACTAAGAGCGCTCACTGGCCCTGTAGGTTGGGCGTTAGGCATGGGGTCAACAACCCTGTCTTGTAAAAAAAAACAACCAACTGTTACAGAAACTACAAATATCCATTAGCAGCCTTTTGTTCCACAAGGAATCAAGAGGCTTAAACTAAACTAAAATCAGGCCAGATATACATAGAGGGCCAAGTGTGAGCTCAAGCACAGTAACTAAAGCTTAGAATTATAGCATTGGGACGATAGGATCCTCACAGGCAATGTTAAGCCGCAGCTGCTTGCTCTGACTTCCATATGTATTGGTCGCAACGCACGTCCACAGGCCTGCGTCAGCTTGATTAGCTAGTGACTTAAAATCTACAGCTACCACACACGAGACAGTGCTGTGATACTATGATGTTTCAGTGGGTCAAATTATACAGACACCGATCCAACGCGTACGTGTTGAAATCCGACAAATACATTTGGACTGATTGTGATCGTCCAACACCAGGGACTTCCAAAGACCAACGCTCTTACACTTTTACCATTCCTTTCCCCCCACAACCCAAGGCTAGATATACATAATGTATAGGGCTTAGTGAGAGCTCAAGCACAGGAACTAAAGGTTAGCATTGTAGCATCGGGACACTAGGATCCTTACAGGCAATGTTAAGCCGCAGCTGCTTGCTCTGACTTCCGTATGTGTTGGTCGCAACACACGTCCACAGGCCTGCGTCAGCTTGGTCAGCCAGACCGAGGTCAAGCACAGCATTGGGCACCGCGGGGGTGGACAGGTCATTGTCTTTATACCTGTTAAAAAAATAATTATAAGATATTATTTTGTTAGTTTATGTGGAAAATTTGTTTGATTGCAGAATAATACAGACATGCATTGACAGAATTCAAAAGTGTACACTAATTTGCACATACTCGCACAGACGGTTAAAATTGACATCATATAATTCTGAATTCAATATAAATTATTTAAGAAGACTAGTTTCGCTGCACTCTAACGTATGTAGGGAGGCATAAACAAATTCTTAATTTTCTTGTATCTTTCAAGATATAATTATATCAATCAATGTATGTCCAACTTGTGAGACAATTTAAAAAAAAAAAATTCATGTTCATAAACACCATTGTGTTTCTTCATGATGCAATTACACAAAAAATAGTCACTCTCAATATCATAACACGGTTTGATGCAAAGACCGTCTCCAGATTAAATAAAACGAAATAGACTAAGGTGTTACTTAAAATTCAATAAAGTATAAATATATTGAAGGTGCACAAGGCAAAAATATATTCAAAGTTTCTATTTTTTTTCTCTCATTTTAATCGGTATGTTTTTAGTGTGATATTTTATATTCATATTTACATAATTACCTAATATATTTTGGTAAGAGTGAAATAATTAGATTTAGAGCGTGATAGACTGACCAGTTGAAACTGCAAGCTGGTTCACAGTTTGCACTGCATGTGACAGGTCCCAGGTTCGTACCCTCCTCCACATTGTAGGAAGAATCTGCAGGCTCAAATGTTACGCTCTCTGGGGAGTCTAACAGAGAAAGTTGGGTAAATTAGACAAGGTTGTCAGTACACCCTATTTATTCATAGATCTTTGATGAGCATAACAATTTTAAGCTAGCATTAAATACTTATTTTATTCATATTTTAGTGAGGGCCTAATTTGCAAAGAAGACTAAAATAGTTTCCTTTGCACATACTTAGTTTTGCATTATATTAATATGTGTAAATTCATTGCTATTTTAAAGTATGTATTATCCTTACCTATATATGTATATATAGACATACCCATCCACTGAACAGAATGTAATTTGAATGCGTATTATGGATAATTGGCACTACCATAAGCGGATCATGGCAATTGTTTTCCTTCAGTTTATTCATTAAAAAGTTTGACAAGATAATAAAGTAAAATCTCCTCTTTGGAGCAGTTAAAAAAAAGAGGAATACAGTGTATACCTAGGTAGAGAAAAAAAATCTGACACTTAGTTTACTCAGAATGTATGCTTATTACTGAGCAAAAAAAATGCAATATATTATTATTACTACTATTATTGTAAATTGTTGTCAGTTACCGTCATAAGTGGCGACGCCTACAGGTACAGGTAAGGTAAAGCTCAGTATGCCTAAAAGCTCTTATTTTCTTACGATACTCACAGTAGATTTTGACGTTGACAACGTTGGAGAACTCTTCGCCATACTGATTGCGCACCAGGCACTGGTACCTGCCTGTGTCTGCTCTAGTTGCTGTGCCGAGGGCCAAAGAGTCACGGCTGACGGAGCCTTCAGCTAAGAAAATGCAGGGAAGGAGTTAATATAAATTCCACTCTAGTATGTAATAATTATATTATTGTAAAGATATTGAATGATTATTTAATCATTACACAGTGTTAACAAACCTTAACTAAGAGTAGGAGCAAAAACAGTAAAAGATGTACAAATTCTATTTTACTAACCATCTAAAGAGGGGAAAATCCAATGCCTTGAGAAACATTTCTGACATTTTTTACCTCATCAGTCTTAGATTCAACTCTTTTCTCAATACAAACAACCAGTGCTTTTTTTTTTCTAATAGAATGCCCCAATTTTTCAAACAATTTTTACTAATGAAAAACGTACATGTTCATTTTGTTTTGAATCCATTCGGGGAAATACATTTCTACTAGGTAATTTAAGCTAATAATAATAATAATAATAATAATAATAGCTTGTTACATGTAATCTAACAAAGAGAAATGCATAAATATCAGATTGAGAACTCACTGCCTTCCTTGAGCCACAAAACTTCACAGTCAGGTTCGCAGTCAGCCGAGCAGGTGATGTCAGGCAAAATGGCCGCATTTTCTTCCAGTTCATAGTTCAGAGCAGCCGGAGTCAGGCTGGCTCTCTCAGGGGGATCTACAGTGAGAGGAATTACATGACATGTGATCTAGATTTACATCTTTTTTTATGTATTTCAGTAAAACCTAGTTAAAGGGAATAAAGGCCAATATAAAAAACAAAAAAAAAAAACAGGTCTATTTAACACCTAAGAAATTAAAAACACAAATCCAAAGTATCAAAATTAATTTTAAAAAAATTGCATAGCATAAGTTGTTTAAATAAGAAAAGTTAACACAGAATACTTATACATTTTTTTCTCCAGTCCTTTGTATCTCTCTATCACCATCAACACTTTCAACCCCCCTCCCCCCAACAAAAAAAAAAAAGTTATGAAACAAACCAAAAAACTACAATGCCCTTGTTCCTTCCATTAGAGTTTATAGGGTTTTTTTTCTTTCTCAAAGAGGTATTCTAATAATTATTCTAAAAAATTTACGTAGCATTTAATGAATTATTTACAGATTTATTTACTCACATTCAACTTGTATCTTGAGATTTTTCTCTCTGGATCCGCGATCGTTGGTTGCCCTACAAGTATAGTCTCCACTGTCTGAGCGACCAACCTATTTATAAATTGGTAAAATCATAAACATGCTGAAGTGTAGATAGTTGAAACGATTAGCATTATGTTGCTTCAATGTCTATGATCTAGCTAAATAATGTAGGTGTCTAGAGAGCGGATGAAGCTTGGGGTAGTAGGTAGCGCACCATTGGGAACTGGTTGTCACTCTCTGTTATTCTAGATTAGCTCCCTCTCATCTAGTAGTGACTTAAAATCTTACAGCTACCACACACTAGACAGTGCTGTGATACTATGATGCTTGTCTCAGTGGGTTACATTATACAGACACCGATCCAACGCGTACGTGTTGAAATCCGACAAATACATTTGGACTGATTGTGATCGTCCAACACCAGGGACTTCCAAAGACCAACGCTCTTACACTTTTACCATTCCTTTCCCACCCCCCCTCTCCCCCCACAACCCAAGGCTAGATATACATAATGTATAGGGCTTAGTGAGAGCTCAAGCACAGGAACTAAAGGTTAGCATTGTAGCATTGCGACGATAGGATCCTTACAGGCAATGTTAAGCCGCAGCTGCTTGCTCTGACTTCCGTATGTGTTGGTCGCAACGCACGTCCACAGGCCTGCATCAGCTTGATTAGCCAGACCCAGGTCAAGCACAGCATTGGGCACCGCAGGGGTGGACAGGTCATTGTCTTTATACCTGTTTAAAAAAAAACAAAAAAAAAACAGATATTAGCTTGTTAGTCCATGTGAGAAATTGTGTTTGCTTGCAGAATAATAGAGATACATGCATTCATAGAATACAAAAGTGTACACACATTTGCACACACTCACATTTATAATTGCCATAAGACCATATAGGAAATCTTTTTTTGATAGCAGAATAATAGAAATGCACGCATTCACAGAAAACAAAAGTGTCCACAAATTTGCACAAACTCACATTTATAATTGACATCAGACCATGCAGGAAATTTTTTTTGATTGCAGAATATAATAGAGATACATATGCATTTACAGAATACAAAAGTGTAAACACGATTATAATTGACGTCGCAGGGTTGTGCATTCAATATTGATTGTCTAAAAAGATCAGTCATGCTGCACTCTAACGGATTTATGGAGGAACAAACAAATTCTTCAATTTTCTTGTATCTCTCAAGATATAATTATATCAAACGATGTTTGTCCAACTAGTGTGATAATAAAATAAAAAAGATTTTATTTTTTCAAACACCTTTGTATTTCTTCATGATGCAATAAAAAAAAAAGTCACTCTCAATATCCTAGCACGGTTTGATGCAAAGACTGTCTTTCAACAGAATTTCAGTTTAAATAAAACGAAACAGATTAAGGTGTTACTTAAAATTTAATAAAGTATAAATATGTTTACATAAAAAATTAAGTTAATAATAATTTATAATTAATAAAATATAAATATTTTTATATAACCGGCAAAAATACATTCAACGTCTGCCTTTTTTCTCTCCTTTTAAGCTGTATGTTTTAAGTGTGATACTTTATTTTTTGTTTTTAATTAATTGTATATTATATTTTGGCTAGAGTGAAATCATCAGAGCGTGATAGACTGACCAGTTGAAACTGCAAGCGGGTTCACAGTTTGCACTGCATGTGACAGGTCCCAGGTTTGTGCCCTCCTCCACATTGTAGGAAGAATCTGCAGGCTCAAAGGTTACGCTCTCCGGGGAGTCTAACAGAGAAGTTGGGTAAATTAGACAAGGTTGTCAGTACACCATATTTAGTCATATATCTTTGATGAGCACAACAATTTTAAGCTAGCATTAAATACTTATTTTATTCATATTAAGGAAGACTAAAATAGTTTCCTTTGCACATACTTAGTTTTGCATATATTAATATGTGTAAATTCAGTGCTATTTTAAATTTTGTATTATCCTTACCTATATATGTAATATATCCATCCACTAAACAGAATATAAATTGAATGAGTATTATGCAGTGATGATGGTGACAAAAAGTGAAAAAGGAGGAAAATTTTTCGCAGTACACCCAAATAGCTATTTTTAGTAACATACCATTACCAATTTAAAGTCAATTTGCATGTACGTAAGCGTTGAAAGACTTTAAATGAAAGCCAAAAGTCTACAGTTTGCAATACTGCAACAGTTTTTATTCTATCTTTAGTGGTTTCAAAGATATAGGAATGCTGGCAAACCCCTAAAAATACTGCAGTTTCATGGGGATTGCTGGCTAAATACTGTGATTCGTTTGAGTTGTAGGATTATAATAAACAGTCTCAAGCTAGCTATAGTTCTATTAATACTTAAATTATAAATTTAAAGGCCAATATTCGAGTATCCCCATGCTAACATCTCCTATTCTTGATTTTAGTTTCACACATAGATCTAGATGTCTGTAGCCACTCTAATCTTTCAGGAATTTATTTTTCACTGTACACTGTAGCTTTTATTTCCTTTGCACGCCCAAGTTCGCTGTAATTCAGTCCTCACGGCGATACCGGCCGTTGTTTGATTATCAAGGTCTAGATTATAAAACCTAGGAAATAAAAAGTGCTGTATCAAGTGAAAGAATAGCACTCCACTAGAGTTTAGACTATAGCTTTCGACTAAGACATAGAATCTAGTGTGAATTTAAATGGAACGACGATCGGTGAGAGTAGAGAACTAGAGATCTAATCTAGACTGTAAGAAAGAGACCATGGAGGAAGAACTAGAATTTCGATCAGCTGAATGAATGTCTGCCTTTGACAAAAAGTTTTCTTCTCAGTTTTGCTAGATTCAGTATATTTTCCCGACCATTTCAGATATGAATCGCGTTTGAAAAGGTAAACACTGTGAGATCACTCATTGAACTTAGCTAGCCCCAGAACGGGGATGGGTAAAACGATCATAATATCGATAAATAAATCATAAAACCGGGAAAGCAGAGGAATACAAAATAAATGTAACACTATCGATAGTTTAATAATAGTTATATCGCCATTTTGGTTATGCAAGTTAACAGTACGGCTCAGAGTTATAGATCTACAGAACAATACAATGAGAAGCCGGACGTTCACCTAGTCAAACCGCGGGACTACCGTCGTAGAATTATAAACTCGCACATTTCCGCGGATTTCAAAAACGATGATCGTTAACACGGGAGGAAAGGAGATAAAAGTGCAGAAAGGCGGAAAATACCGAGGAAAGGAGGAAATTCCTCCTTTTGAACGCAAAAAGGAGGATTTCCGCGGGAAAACCATCATCACTGATTATGGATAATATGCACTACCATAAGCAGATCATGGCAAATGTTTTTAATCAGTCTAATCATAAAAAAATTTGATAATATATTAAGGTAAAATTTCTACTTTGGAGCAGTTATAAAAAAAAAAGTAGAGGAAACAGTGTCTATACATAGGTAAAGAAAAAAATAAACTGATACTTAGTTTACTAAGAATTTATGCTTATTATAAATTGTGATCAGCTACCATCATTAGTGGCGACACCTACAAGTTACAGGTAAAGTAATGCTCAGTTTGTCAAAAAGTTCTTACTTTCTTCCGATACTCACAGTAGATTTTGACGTTGACAACGTTGGAGAACTCTTCGCCGTACTGATTGCGCACCAAGCACTGGTACCTGCCGGTGTCTGCTCTCGTTGCTGTGCCGAGGGCCAAAGAGTCCCGGCTGACAGAGCCTTCAGCTAAGAAAATGCAGGGAAGGAGTTAATATTAATTCCATCCTAGTATGTAAAATTATTGTAAAACGTGTTGAATGATTATTTTATCAATATACAGTGTTAACATGCTCTAGTTGTTGTGCCGAGGGCCAACGAGTCCCGGCTGACAGAGCCTTCAGCTAAAAAATGCAAGGAAGGAGTTAATATATAAATTTCGCTCTAGTATGTAATAATTATTGTAAACGTGTTGAGTGATTATTTTATCACTACACAGTGATAACGAATTTTAACAAGAGTAGGGGCAAATACAAAGGATGTAAACTTTTAATTTTACGAACCATCTAAAGAGGAAAACATTCAATTCCTTGAGAAAAATTACTGACATTTTTTTACAACCAACCAGTGATTTTTTTCTGACAGAATTCTCCATTTTTTTTTCAAAAAATTTTTTTATAATAAAAAACAATGTAAATTTTAATTTTGTTTTGAATTCGTTCAAGGGGAATGAATATATCTACTAGATAAAACCTAATAAAAATTGTTTGTTAGAGTTAATCAAAGAAAAAAGAGAATAGCACAAATATAAGTTTGAGAACTCACTGCCTTCCTTGAGCCACAAAACTTCACAATCAGGTTCACAGTCTGCCGAGCAGGTGATGTCAGGCAAAATGGCCGCATTTTCTTCCAGTTCATAGTTCAGGGCAGCCGGAGTCAGGCTGGCTCTCTCAGGGGGATCTGCAGTGAGAGGAGTTACATGACATGTGATCTACATTTTACATCTTTTTTCAAGTATTTCAGTGAAACTTAGTTAAAGGGAATGAAGGCCAATATAGAAGAAAAACAAATATGTATGTATAACACTTAAGAAATTAAAAATACAAATCCTATACGTATCAAAATTAATAAATTTTAAAAAATTGCATAAGTTGTTTAAATAAGAAAAGTTAACACAGAATACTTATACATTTTTTTCTCCAGTCCTTCCTATCTCTCTATCACCATCAACTCTTCCAACCCCCCACCCCCCAAAAAAAAAAAAAAAGTTATGAAAAAAACCACAATGCCCTTGTTCCTTCCATTAGAGTTTATAGGGGTTTTTTTTCTCAAAGAGGTATTCTAATAATTATTCTAAAAAATTTACGTAGCATTTAATGAATTATTTACAGATTTATTTACTCACATTCAACTTGTATCTTGAGATTTTTCTCTCTGGATCCGCGATCGTTGGTTGCCCTACAAGTATAGTCTCCACTGTCTGAGCGACCAACCTATTTATGAATTGGATAAATCATAAACATGCTGAAGTGTAGATAGTTGAAACGATTAGCATTATGTTGCTTTAATGTCTATGATCTAGCTAAATAATGTAGGTGTCTAGAGAGTGGATGAAGCTTGGGGTAGTAGGTAGCGCACCATTGGTAACTGGTTGTCACTCTCTGTTATTTTAGATTAGCTCCCTCTCATCTAGATTAGATCTAGTAATGAATTAGATCTAATTAGATCAATTCAGGGTAAGAAGTATCCCCTCATCAATCTTAGATTAAGCTAATTATTGACGTCTGACAATTTCAAGTGCTGCCACACACGAGACAGGTCGGGAAGATCTGGACTCCTATTTCAGCTGTTCACATTATACTGACACCAATTAGAAGCAGACGAAATTGGTCAAATACTGAAATAGAGAGTCGATAGATAGATCTAGATCTAGATATCTAGGCCTTTAGAAGACACGAAAAATGGGATGACACATGTAGAGAATGCTGAGAGTGAACAATTAATGAAAACTGACCTGCCCAAAGTTAATTCCATCACTTTCGTAAAGAAAACGGCCGTCTTTGAACCACTCGAACTTGCAAGCGGGAACGCACTCAGAGTTACACAATATGGCGGGGATGGCTGTTCCTTCTCTCACGGTATAAGAGTCTGGCGAAGGCTCAAACGTCACCTCTCCAAGACTCACTGGTGTGAGAAAGTATTATTGTTTTGTATTGTCTCCGTTGGTTATGGAAATAGATTTGAAACAATATTCAGTACACGCTAGTAAAACAGAAGACACCAACAAATTTGTTAGATGCACACAGGATGTAGGGTAAGTTTGCCTGAAATTGGTGTAAAATCAGCAGTTTTCCAAGAGGGACGCAAAATAAAATGTATAATTTCTTACAAGAATTGATAAAATATTTAGCTTTGAGATCGATATGAATTGTTCAAGGGGTCGTGATAATTAACACAATGAGTTAATGGTAAAACTTAAAACATGGAAAGAAATGTAATAAACAAAGATTTTATAAAATAAGATAAACCTTGTATTAGCCTCTATGTTAAGAAATCCCAATGCACTGAGGAAAGGGGATTGACTTCTGACCTTGAACTTCCACCTTGACAGGAAGAAGTCTTTCTCCGAGAGAGTTTACGGCTGCGCAGACGTAGGTTCCCTCCTCGTCTGACGTCACAGTGCCGAGCCGCAGAACTGGACCCTGGGCAACAATCGACTCTCGGTTTGGTGCTTTAGCATCGGTGGTCGGAGATTGGGAGACAAATGGAGAACACAAACCATTCACATGATAATCGCAAAAACAAGTTATCATACATCGTGATATTTCACTGGTCTAGCAGGCTGGCACGCCACAAAGGCATGGCCTATTATTTTGAAACTAGCATAATAGTCAATGAGTTTACGACCAAATAAAAAAAAATGGCTTAAAGAAGCTTGATTAGAAAACTGCAACTGAAGGATATAATTATTTCAACTTTTCTATAAACCGCTAGACGTATTTGCTCACACCGAACTCATTTTTTTCAATCCACTAAAATAGCTTATAAAGACAAACATTTTAAATAAAAAAAAACAGCAATAAAAAAAAGTTGCCTCTAATTCTATTTAAAAAATGGTTTATTATGTCATCTTTGCACAATCTCAAAGCTTCAAAATAGCGAAGTTGCCCTTTCAAAGCTCTACAGTTGAATGCTGAAGTCGGTTATTTATAGGGGAATCTCTTTGGCTGAAGTAAACCTAAACGGAAACGGAACTTGCAACATTCTGTCGAGAAACTAACTATCTGCGACGTCCGTCCTTGGACGACCTCTCCCTTCCCCCAAAGGCAAAGCAAAAACAACATAACTAATTAACTAACTTAAACCTAGACGAATAAAGAAAAGAAATAAATATTGAATTCAAAAATCCAGAAAAACAACAAGGTTGGTTGGTTGGTTGGGTTGGTTTAACGTCCAACAGCAGCACTATATAGGCTATATTGTGGACGGGCCCCAAGACGGACGTGCACACACGAGACTGAGCGGGGATACCATGACTCCTGTCTCAGATGGTCACATTATAGGTCAGAATTCGAACTCGGGACCTTTTGCGTCGGAAGCCGATGTTCTACCCCTAGACCACCGCCCCCCCCGAAAAACAACAACAACAACAACAATTACAACAACAAGAACAACAACAACAACAACAACAACAACAGCAACAACGAAACCAACATAACACCCAAGTATGTGTTGGTAGTGCCCGCACCTTTATACCACTGGAAGTCACACTCTGGGTTACAGGCCGCACTGCACTCTATGTCTGGTATAGCCTCATCTCTCTTCAAGGTGTACGACGTCTGGTTGGGGGATACCCCTATCACAGCCGGGGCAACTGTATAAACAGTAAAAACAGACATGAGTTGAACACAGAACAAAAGTAAATAGATATATGGGATCATAACATCACTCTCAGTATCTTACTGGTTGGGGGACAGTTCAATTACAATCGAGGCAACTGTGTGAACAGTAAACATATATGACTTGAGAACAAAAAAATAATAAGAAATAATAGGATCATTATCTCATCTCTCTTCATGGTGTACGACGTCTGGTTTGGAGACACTCCTATCACAGCAGGGACAACTGTGTAGATAGCAAACAGAAACTGATATGACTTTAAGGCAAAAATAGAGATAATAAGATCATATTAACATCATCTTTTTTCAGGGCGCACGACTTCTGGTTGGGGGACACTTTTAGAGCCAATTACAGCCGGGGTAACTGTGTAAACACCAAACAGACATGACTTGAAAAAAAAACGAAATAACAAGATCGTAACATCAGCTCTCTTCAGTGTGTACGACGTCTGGTTGGGGGACACTCCTATAACAGCCGGGGCAACTGTGTAGATAGCAAACAGACATGACTTGAATAAAAATAGAGATAATAAGATCATAACATCACTCTCAGTATCTTACTGGTTGTGGGAGAGTCCAATTACAATCGAGGCAACTGTGTGAGCAGTAAACAGACTTGAGAAAAAAAAATAGAGATATAAGATCATAACATCATCTCTTTTCACGGTGAATTGAGAAAAATTTTTTTTTAGAGATAATAAGATCATAAGATAAGTCTCTTTATCCTCCTGTTTGGGATACACTCCCATTACAACCGGTGCATCTGTGTAAACAGCGAAACACCAGACTATTAATAGTAATCACTTAAAGACAAAAATGGACATACATAGATCATAATGCCACGTTATTATTTGCCTGCAATTTAATGAACCAGACAGATATGAATGGAAAAAAAGCAACTCTCTATTTCTTTTTTAACAAAGTTAGATCATGCAACTTTTTAATTTATCGTCATGACTTACAGATCTATTAATTTCTATCTATCATTAATGTACCATCATTATGACAAAAGGAATTCCGGTTAGTTTCCTACATGTATACAATCATGTATCCCTATTCTGAGAAAGGCAGACTGGGAATTCCCGAAGTTATTTTTTACGGACACTGAGGATCCATAGGAATTCCCCGGGTTATTTTTAACTTACACTGAGGATCTAACACGTATACGTCACTGTCGCCCGAGTCGAAGCCGGTGAGTCTGTTGGTCACTGTGTTGAGCTCGTAGGCCGTGCACTGGAACTGGGTACCCGCGTTACTGGCAGAGATCCCTCTGGCAGGGGGAGATAATCACAGTGGTTACGTCATGTGATAGTTTCATCTTTAAACCAGTATTATCCTCAAAACACACCCACTAAATATAACACATAGCCTCAAAACAAATTAGCTACTTTGAAGTACGTCTTTAACTTTAAGCTTCCCCAACAATCGCTCACTTTAGCCGATTTACTAACTTTAACCCATAGCGTCCCGATAAATCACATTAAGTATAAGGAAATCTAATCACTTGCGCATCATACAATCACACACTAAACTATTGACCCACAGTGTTCTTGCAAATCAATTAGTTTATAGTGCATCCCAAAGCCTACCCATGAATCATTCATTAAACTAACTGTGTATACTGTTAACACATTCCATCTATATTAATGATCCATGCACCTGCAATTCTAGCGTCCCAACCAATTGTTATTAATGGCGCATCTTTAATTCGTTTCATTCCAAAAAAGTATTGACTTATGATCATTCGTTAACCTCTGGTATCACCGCAAACAACTCATTTAGTATTGTATTTTAAGCCTTATCTTTTTTAAACACCACTCACTGAATATTTCATCTTCAACCTTCAGGATTTAATCTTAATTATTTGCTGCTAAAAAGTCTCCAAAAACGATTCACTTAATGTCGATAATGGTGTATTTTTTCCCCCAGTACCCAGACAAATCAGTCAATGGTGAATCTTTATCCCCTAGCGTTGATACAAAGCAATCACCAAAAAGTGCATTTTCAGCCAAAACTGACCCCGAAACCAATAATATAATGGCGCACCTTTTAACCCATGGCGTTCCATCAATTTGTTTATTAAATGCTGAATGTTTAACCCTAAGTGTCCATAGTTATCACTTACTTAACTGTGCATACCACTGCTATCCCCCGCCACGTATATTTCAATTAATAAATTGGACATCTACATCTTTAACCCATATCATCCCATCAAAATAATAATTACATGGTGCATTTCAACCCATAGACTTTTAGACATAAGTTATTGAACAATTCATCTCAACCCTTTGTCGGAGGGGACGCGATGGCCCTTGGGTAGAACATCGGCTTCCGACGGACAAGGTCCGTGGTTCGAGTCCCGGCGATTTCGCTCCCAACTGGTTGTGTCGGTGTCAGTTTAATGTGACCGGCTGAGACAGCAGTCATGGTATCCCCGCCCTATCTCGTGTGTGACAACACGTAAAATTGTCAGACGTCAGCCTTGGGAACCCATCCACAAAATATCCAATATAGTTCTGATGTTAGACGTTAAACCAAATCAACTCAACACTTATTCCCCCTACTTCTCACTAACTTAATAAGAAAACTGGACGTCCTGGGCTGCGTGATGACGTTTCCGTTCTGCTTGAGGACGTAGACGAGCACCAGAGAAGCTGACGGCGGTTGGGACGTGCTGGTGGCTGTGCACGTCATCTCTACGTCACGTCCTGCGACTACAGGGTTAGGCGTGACCGTCAGCTGTGGCAGTGTGGGACGTCCTGGTGACAGGAGTGTTAAAATGACGTTAAAAATGAAGAGCGTCGACAATAATTATTACATTATTTTACAAATTGTGTATGTGAAAGGGAAAATAAGCTAAATAGAGGGTGAGATTGTGAAATAAGATATAAAAAAAAAAACAGAAACAAAGAGAAAACAGCAACAAACAAACAAACATACAAGCTAACAAACAAACAAACAAACAAAAAACAGGGTATGAAATGCATTATGAAACGGTTGGCTTTCATAAAATGCAACACTTCAAAGACTTGTTGTCACTTATTGTGGAGAGGGTTCATTCTCTCTCTTTCTCTCTCTCTCTCTCTCTCTCTCTCTCTTTGTATGTGTGTATGTCTGTCTGTCTGTCTATGTCTCTTTGTTTTCTTTCATTCATTCATTCTCTCTCTCTCTCTCTCTCTCTCTCTCTCTCTCTCTCTGTTTGTCTCAGTCCCTGTCTCTTTCTATTTATCTCTTTCTCTTTTTTACCCACTCCATCTTTCGTACTCTCATAGTATATACTCTTTCTCTCTCTGTGTCTCTCTCTCTCCACCTGCCTTACACTCACTTCTTCTTAGTTCCTTTCTTTCATTGTCTCTTTCTCTCTCTATTTATTCTACTATGTCTCTGTCTGTCTATCTTCCTCCCTCCCTGTATCTTTTGTTCACTCCCCTCTCCACCCCTTTCTTTCTCTGTTTCTCCCTCTCCCCCCCCCCCCCCCTCCCCCTCCTCTCCTCTCCTCCCCCCCCCCCCTCTCTCTCTCTCTCTCTCTCTCTCTCTCTCTCTCTCTCTCTCTCTCTCTCTCTCCTTCTCCCCACCCCACCCACTATACACTACAAAATATCACTTCACCTACCTAGTACTACTAGAGTGGGCCCACACTGTGTGTTCCCGCCAAAAGTGCTGGTACACTGAAAATTCCCGCCATCCGTCAGCTGTACGTTGCTGAAGGTAAACGAGATGGACGGGGTTCCGAATCCGCCGCTGTAGTTGGTTACCGTGACCCGATTCCGGTACTGCTGGGAAACCGATGGGTCGCCGAAAAACCCGACCTATGGATATAGTAATGAATATGATTATAATTCCGAATCCTCGGCTGTAGTTGGTTACCGTGACCCGATTCCGCTATTGCTGGGATATCGATGGGTCGCCAAAAAATTCGACCTATGATGGTGGTGATTATGATGATGATGATAATGATGATGATGATGATGATGATGGTGGTTTTGATGATGGAGATGGTTTTGATGATGATGATGGTGAAAATGACAAGTATGAGAATTCTTCAGAAAAAAGAAGAAAGAGGGAAACGGTTATGTAAAAAAAAAACAATAATTTTAGAAGAACTAAGATGACACGACGTAATTTCTGCTTGTAGAATATCTAACATACCTTTTATCAAAGAAGATTTCTTTTCCTTTTTTTTTTTTTTTTTTTTTTACGAAATATCATTCCTACTAATTATGTGTATGCTCTATTGGCGTGTGTTCATGATTATGACGACTAGATCGCTCGATGATCGAAACCTTTCTAAACAAAGAACAATCCAGCCACAGTAAGGAGTCGATACCAATTGATTTTTTTTTACTAGGACAACTATTGCTTCGTTATTTTCGCATCTTTTTTCCGAAGGAGATAAATAAAATAGAAAGCGCACTGTATTTTTTTTTGCTTGAACAAAATGCAGCATATCGCATCATGATATTCTACATAATTATACAAAAAACGATGTTTGGATTATGTGGGCGATCTGTGTTATATTCATTCCTCTTTCAGTGTGAGTAGAGTTGAGTTGCTTTAACGTCCAAAATCGGCACTATATATTTTATATTGTGAACGGGCCTCAAGACTGACGTCTGGCAATTGTATATGCTGCCACACACGAGACAGGGCTCGGATACCATGACTCCTGTCTCAGTCGATTACATTAAACTGACACCGACCCAAGCAGTAAGGAGCGAAATCGCCAGGGCTCGAATTTGGACCATTTGCGTCGGAAACCGACATTCTACCCTAGGGCCACCGCCCCCCCCTATCTTGCTGGACAAAGAACGATCCAGTAAAACTGAGGAGTCGATACCAATTGATTTCTGTAAAGGACAGTTTGTGCTTTGTTATTTTCGCATCTCATTTTCGGAGGCGATAAATAAAGCAGAAAAAAATACTGCATATCGCAGCAAGACCCTCTTCATCATTACACAAAAAATCGGTGTTTGTATTCTGTGGGCAATCTGTGTTTTATTCAGTCCTCTTTCAGTGTGTACTCACCTCGATCATAGTCTGACCACTGGGCGAAATGATGTTGGTGTTCTGGTCAGGGAGCTGGATGGTCACCGAGGCAGTGTCCCCGACTGGGGCATACACCTGGGCTTGACCATTGGTGGGGGAGAGGGGATGGGTGGGGGGAAGGGGGGGGGGAGATGAAGGCAAGGGATTATTATTGAAGGGTGAACTGGGAGGATTCAGATAAAAAGAGATCAAAACAAACAAAACAACATTATGGACAGGAGACAACGAAACAATTAGTAATAAACAATATTGAAAGTCATACGATCTTACATTTTTCCCATGGTTGTAAAGATTGAACTGTGAGAGGAAGGGGGAGGAGATGAGATTTATGGTATCATTATTGAATAGTTATATCAGAGGGGTCAGATAAAAAAAAATGAAAGAAAAAAAAAACAACTACAGAAACGAAACAACAAATAAACACAATATTGAAAGTCGTAATTTTTTGCATCTTCCCCAATTGCGAAATTTGGCTGTTAAGGTTGAATAATAATAAACTCCAATCTACCAGGAATGATGAGATTTGGAAATAAGGAACTATACTTATGCATATCTTTAAACACGATGATAATCAGATGGTACTGTAACTCGTGTCCAGCACAGACACGTGACACGATAGGGCAAAGGAAATATTAACGGTACCGGGTGTCGCCGGTATGTATGTGCTACAGCGAAGAGCCAATTAAACAGACTACACTAAAGTGATGCATTGGAGTACGAACGTAAAAGAAAAAAGTAGTAGATGACATTTGGATTCTAGAAGTTAAAACACGACTGGATATATATCTAGTTGTAGGATTGTATTGCGGTTATCAAGAGATTTGCCAGGTATTTGACAGTTAGAGTCGGTTAGGTGACATCCAAATGAAATACCAGAAAATATGAAAGGCTATAATGAAGGGCAACATTGACATAATGATGATTTTGGAGG
This sequence comes from Elysia chlorotica, assembly GCA_003991915.1. NCBI lineage: Eukaryota > Metazoa > Mollusca > Gastropoda > Plakobranchidae > Elysia > Elysia chlorotica. The sequence goes on along the minus strand of RQTK01001047.1, from coordinate 22,242 downwards.
GCAACATTGACATAATGATGATTTTGGAGGGCAACATTGGCATAATGATCTATAACTTCCCGTTGTAACTGTATTACTACTATAACTTCACGTTGTAACTGTATTACTACTATAACTTCCCGTTGTAACTGTATATGATGATATGGAAGGGCAACATTGACATAATGATGATATTGAAGGGCAACATTGACACATATTTATGGTATTGACACAACTACCTAAAGTGCTACACTAACAGAAGATCTGAACCAGCCTTACTGTAGCCAGTGTAAGAAGGCCCAAACACCGTGCTAAGAGCGCTAACTGCTAGCAGGACGCCCACAGAGTCTGGGAACCTAGACCTAGGTGTCGCAGTGGAAAGTCTGGCCTGGGCTATCAGAAAGGGGCAAGGGTTCCATTCCAAACAGGTTATAGACTGCATGCAGCACTCGAGGGATGAAATGCCTGTATCGCTCATTGTATAAGTGCGTAGTAGTAAATGTATCACAGGGGTGGCTACACCTTTACGTGTAGCTTGTCAATCCAAAATGCTACACTGTAATCACTAACAATGGACTGTATCATTATCCAAGTTTATTATCAAGTTTTGTTGAAGGTCAATAAGGGTTATATAACCGACTGTTTATGGGATTTCTTTACATCGAGTGCATGTAGGTGGGTTCCTGAATTCGTTTCCAACAGTATTTTGCTGACTTGGATTAGAATCATAATTATCAACTTGTCTATATCACTCATTGTGTCCGACGTTCATGAGGTGAATCGTATGGCATGGCTGCATGTATACCCACGATCCAAGATTTCATCTTTCAAAGGAAACTTGAGCGATAATCACATTCGCCTCAACTTTTGTTATAGGACAGTGACGGATAATAATGAAGACCAACCGCCCGACTGCTTCAGTAATAAACAATGCATTTCGCTAAGTCCCTAAATATGTCACCACCAGAATAAACGTGTGTATATACACATATATATATATATATATATATACACACGTTTATCTTGTCAATCCAAGATTATGTCTTGTCAGAGGCAATTTGAACGGCTGTCACATCCTCCATTAACTCGTGTACTCTAGATTAGTGACGGATATTATAACTGTTGTCCCAGGACATTCATTATAATTTATATCGTCAACAAAAACATGAGTCCTACGAATCACACTCAGTATTCCACTAACTTTGTGTAGACACTACGATTCTCCTGTTGATCAATATAATCCTAGAATGCAGGCTGTCAACATTTAAAAGTTTGTTGGACACCAATCGCATATTTTGATAACGTGTGAGATTTAATATCTACATGTTATTTGTTTTTTGTTTTGTCTGGTAGACTATTTATAACTTCTTCTGCCAAGCAGTAGCTATCTTGGTTTAACGCGATAAACCAATCAAATGATATCTACTGAATGAAAAAAAAAACATCCGAGGGTTTAGTGTCGACATTAAATAGAAATCAATTCATATGATAACCGATGTTCAAGAAAGGGCCAATATCTCTGGAATTAAACATCCAACTCAGAACAGTTCTAGCACTTCCTTGTTTCGGGATAAACGGAAATGTAATCAGGATTGGGTAGGTTCCGTAGGTCTCCAGAAGAATCTTTTACAGACTAGCTGGGATGTGAACCTTGGACTTCGCGATGATTAGATTAGATCTCTACCAACTGAGCAATCGCATTTGGGCAGTATACTAAGTGGTACATAATTATCTTTCGTGAAGGTGTTTAAACATGTTAGAGTTCTGGAATAAGTATCCAAGTTTGAATGAAATTTCAACAACCTCAGAATAATATTTATTTAATCAAAATATTTAATCAAAGCACGGTTCTAACAGAAAACCATTCTAAGGATGAGATCCGTAAAGAAAATTTTGCTTCATTAAGAATTGGAATATCAGCAACCACAGCTTGATTTCTGTTAATCTTATCAGCTTTAAGAAACTCCAGAAAATAAAGACGATGATGATATGAATGTATGATAGGAGCAGTTCAAACAGATTCTGCCGTGATATCTTATTTTGTGTCTCCCTACACCCAAACATAAAGGATGAAACTGTGCCAATGTGTGTGTGTGTATGTGTGTACACGCAAGCTTGGTGTGTGCGTGCGTTAAATGTTCAAATCAACCAGGAATCAAACACAGAACAGACAACTCAACAAGTGGTAATTATTAGATAACAAGACAATAACCCAATACACTCAGTCGTGATGATAAAAGTAATAAAAATAAAGATTACTAATTTTCAGTTCAACAGCAAAGTATACGTATCATGGCAACGGATTTTTAGGCGATTTTATTTCCCCGAAATGCAACAAAATAACAAATTTTTAATTTCTGTCATGGAGTACAGTCATGCTTTTTAAACAAGTCAGACCGTTACTTTGTACGTCTTTTTCGCTTCCTGTGTCCATGTCTCAATCTATAACTAGCGTTGTTCCGTCCTTTATTGCGGAAACGGAAACACATATTACAAAAAATCGCTTATGAGACATGCGCACTGTGCGGCCTTTAGTGTCGGCCATGAATGGTTTTACGACTTTGTCGTCTGCATGTCAGCTATGAGGCCCTCCTACGAGCGACGCCATGTCGTTGCTATGGGATACTAAAGGCAGCTTTAAATATTTTATAAACCTTTGCACCTCCGTACTGTCTGTCGATATGTCTGTCTGTCTATCTAATTGTCTATACGTGTGTCTGGCTGTTTGTCTGTCTGATTGTCTAGCTCTGTGTCTTTGTGTCTCCCTCTGTTTCTATCTATCTCTTATCCTTCTCTGCATCTCTAAAACCCAAGTTTTATTGGTACTTATCGGTAATTCCCATACAAACATTATTATTGATCATAACTGAAATCCCCCGTGGATTCACACCCCATTCGGTGTCAAAGGTCAACACGATTGGTGAATTATGGGAAATTTTAAAACTAAAACTTAAACATGCAGGGGCGAAACAAACATTCTACCACACATTCCTTTGTACGGCCAAATCTTTTTGTTCTTCGTTTACGATCGTCCAGCTGTTTTTATCGATTCAAACTGTCTTTACATTTTTCATTGAAAAGGTGGGAAAGGAAATTAAAGGATGAACATATAATAGCTTTGAAGATTGGTTTAATAGTTCTGAGCTTTTCATAAAATGAAGAGTGAAGAGTGTTTTACATCAAAACAGCGTGAAAAGACAAAGAAGCGAAAGGAAAGACTTCTGAGAGAAGTATTAAAAATCAAATATAATAAAAAAAAAAAATAACACCCAACGTAAACAATAGGGAAATGATAGGGAGGGAAGATGGTGAACAGAAAAAAGCAGAAGCAGCAGCAAAAAATAACAACAACAAAAAGTGAAATAAATGTTATGTCAACAACAATAACAAAAACAACAACATCATCTTCCTCATCATCATCGTCATCATCATCATCATCATCATCATCATCATCATCATCATCATCATCATCATCATCATCATCATCATCATCATCATCATCATCATCATCATCATCATCATCATCATCATTATGTAGAACAATAACAACAACAAACAACAGCAGCAACAGCAACAACAACAACAACAACAACAACAACAACAGCAACAACAAAAACAACATTTGAACGTAGAAATGCAAGTTGAGGCGGAACCGATGTATAAGCCAAAATGTTTTCCAAAAGACGACTGGACTTTTCTGAAGTCTGACTTATAAAATAATACTATTGTGTTAAGGATTTACAACAGACTACTTAGTAACACAGCGTTCTCTGAATACCGAGGCCTTCTTAAGAACAGGCCAAGTCACCGAAATGATTGGAGTGAACACATTTTAGCGTTGTAAGGGGAACCGTGATGTATCTCTCATAAAACATCACCAGAGTGAGTTCAGGTTGATACTCAGAGTAATTTTTGTTTAGTCTACTCAGCATATACTGCAATATTGAGAAATGATCCACCGTTTTTATTTTTCCTATGGTATGATTCACTTGGACTCTAAATTCAAATATGTGTCTACTTCGATCACTATTTTTGGAAGTCTTGCTGAATCCCCACCTGCCTCTTTGCTGGACGAAATTGAGTTAAGTTGAGTTGAGTTGGTTGCACGTCGTCCAATTATGTCAGATACATAGACTATTCTAGACAGTTCCCAAAACTAACGTCTGAAAATCGTACGTTCTGCCACACACATATAGAGCGGGGATACTATGACTTATGTCTCAGGTTTTATATTATACTGACACTGACCCAAACAGTTGGAGGACGAAATTGGTCAAATAAAGTTTTGATTGATCATGGGTTCCGAACCAGGACCTCACGATTGAGGCAGACCAATGCTCAACCACTTGCCTCAAATCGCCCCCACTTCTTCAAATAGAGAGGGTTGGTAGTTTGATTGGTTAGTTCTCCGGACTACAAGAGACTGCAAGAGAATAGAGAGAGTTGTAGTTGAGTTGGCGTAATGTCCAATGTCAGCACTATATAGGCTATGTTGTGGATGGGTCCCAATACTGACGCCTGACAATTTTATGTGCTGCCATACACAAGACAGGGGGGATGCCATGACTCCTGTCTGAGCCGAGAGAAGAGAGACAGAGAGAGAGAGAAAGAGAGAGAGAGAAAGAGAGAAAGAGGGAGAGAGATAGAGATAGAGATAGAGAGAGAGAGGGAGAGAGAGAAAGAGAGATCGAGAGAGAGAGAAAGAGAGAAAGAGGGAGAGAGAGAGAGAGAAGGCATAAAAACATGTTAGAAAAACAGAGGGGAAAAGAAGGAATCCCCCACTCCCCCTCCCACCAACTTTACAGTCCCTCAATATCTTTCAGTAACCAAGGAAATCCAAGACGGAGCAGTGACATATCATTTTTGTTAAAACTTAAAATAGGCTAGGCTCTATCTTATTTTGGCTTCGCACTGCTTCTTTGTCTTGCACCAATGCCGCTTGTCGCCGTATATGATCCCTCTTGAGCATACAAAGACGTTAAACCAATTCATTGTGATTCTTCTACATAAATATAACAGCGCTTTATATACCAAACCCGACCCCTGAAAACAGAAGAGTCAAACGAAACAAACAACTTCACCTGGGCAAGACTGCGTTCACCACAGAATCCTATGCCGCAATCATAATATTATTATCCAGTTTAGAGTAGCGTAACTGACTATGTTGTGTTATGGGTTTCTTCCCCTTTTGACCGCCGCGAAGTTACTGCCGCTGTTTGGTTTGATGGGACTCAATGCATAAAATTAAAATCGCTTCTTGTAATGGAGACAGCAGTCTAAGGTGAGAATGAACTCACAACTCAACAAGACTCTCTGGGAGGCGCGGTGGCCCTAGGGTAGAACATCGGCTTCCGACGCAAAAGGTGCGGGTTCGAGCCCTGGCGATTGCGCTCCCTAGTGGTTGGGCCGGTGTCAGTTTAATGTGACCGGCTGCGAAAGCAGTCATGGTATCCCCACCTTGTCTCGTTTGTGGCAACACATAAAATTGCCAGACGTCCGTCTTGGGGCCCGTCAACAATATAGCCTATATTGTGCTGATGGTGGACGTCAGACTTTTCCTTTTTCGACATCTTTTTTCTTCTATTTGAATACTATTCTCTCCCTTTTTCCTACTATACTCTCCAGTCTCTCGCTCTCTTTCTCTTTCCTTCTCTCTCTCTCTCTCTCTCTCTCTCTCTCTCTCTCTCATCTGCCATTTCCAGCCTTTTTACCACCCCGTCTCTATCCCTTTGTTCTCGATCTCTCATTTTCTCTCTCTCTCTTTCTCTCTCTCTCTCTCTCTCTCTCTCTCTCTCTTTCATTTTCTCTATCTCTCTCATCTACCATCTCCAGTGTTCCTCCCACTCCGTGTCTCTCATTTTGTTCTCTTTCTCTCCTTTTCTCTCTTTCTCTCCTTTTCTCTATTTCTCTCCTTTTCTCTCTTTCTCTCCCCCCCTCTCTCTCTCCCTCTCTCTCATCTGCAATCTCCATTATTCCTTCTATCCCGCCTTCAACCCTTTGTTCACTCTCCCCGTCCCAACCTCTTCATCTTCCTCTCCCCTACCCACCTAACCACCATCCCCGAGGTAAATCTATCTTGAGCCACCACCCTTACGTGAAATAGCGTAGCTGTACACATGTTTTCTTTCTCTTATTGACTGAAGAGATACACCTTGCTGGCTGCAGAGACCGACCGCTCTACCGCTCTGTACATACCTCCCTGCCACCGGTTACAAAGAAATTACGCCTTCGCTTTATTCGTAGCGTCAACTTATTAAACGCTGTGTGATCCACATCATGATTCGGATAACATAATTACACCCTTCAGGCATAGACTTTTAAGATAATTGTTCTTGAGTTGAGTTGGTTTAACGTCCAACATAAGCACTATAGGCTCATAGGCTATATTGTGGACAGGCCCCAAGACTGATGTCTTACAATTTTATGTGCTGCCACACATGAGACAGGACGGGGATAGCATGACTCCTGTCTCAGCCGGTCACATTATACTGACACCGACCCAACCAGTGGGGAGCGAAATCGCCAGGGCTCGAACCACGAACCTCTTTGCGTCGGAAGCCAGTGTTCTATCCCAGGGCCACCGCGCCTTGGTTCCATATAATTAAAATTATATAGAGTCTAGCTATGATTGAACACCGGTGCAGATTACGTTCCCTACCGTCCTTGTTTCATTACGCACCCAGTAATCGCAAAGCCTTCAAACTGCCCGTCTCTGTGATCTAAAACAATGCAACGCCCTTGAGTTGGCTTGGGCGGGCTATCGTAGACAGAACGCTACAGTTTTCCGACACTAACAAAAAATTTTACGACTTAGATCTAAGCCCGTTTGAGGGATCTGTCACAAACAGGCTTTACGACTTCGAACTGAAATTTGGGAACTCTTTGGGTTAGAGAGTCACATGAGTCCGAGTTCGACTGTGCGGGAGTCCAAATGTTCAAGTGGACGGATGTATTAGGATTCCAAATGTTTGAAAGTAAAATTTCTGGCTCAAATGGGTTGGTTGATCACTGGGAAGAAAAAAAAACAACGAGCAACCGTAGACCGAATCATGGAGGGAGCGCAATTGCGCAAAAGATAGAGCGTTGATATCCAAATTGGGGGGTCTCCGGTTGGAAACCCACGGTCGGACTAAAATTATATGTCCGATTTCATCCACTAGGCTTATCTACATTATATGTATTAGAACGAGCGTAAAACTAAATATCTTACATTGCATGTTTTTGTTTTGGGTGTTTTTAATGGCAAAGACATAAAATCACGGGTCGCTGCTAAAACATTCCCCAAACTAATCCTTTATTTTTGTTACGATTTGTCAAAGCGATCTTCTACATTGTAAGCAATATTGATGTAAAATCTCACTTCAAAACAAATACAACCCCCTAAAAACAACAAATAACAAAACAAAACAACAAACATGGATATACAGGAAGTGAATTTAAAGAAATTCAATCCCTCAGGTCTTACTAAATCTGAAATAAAGATAGCAAAAGGTTTTATACGTCATACAATATCACAAATCAGTATTTCAAGGACATGCAAAATAGAACAGTTGAGTTGAGTTGGTTTAACCTCAAACGTCAGCACTCTATTAGCTATATGGTGGACGTTCCCCAAGACTGACGTCTAACAACGTTATGTGCTGCCACACGCGAGACAGATCGATGATACCATGACTCCTGTCTCAGCCGCTCACATTAAACTGACACCGACCCAAAAAGTAGGGCTCGACCCTATTATAGTTCTGACGTTGGATGCTATTCAACCAAATAAATCAAACAACCAACCAACCAACCAACCAACCCCCATAAGAAGTGACGTAACTTGAGTTAACCTGTAGAATAATAATGATAAAAGGGGGAATACACACAACTTAGCAACTGAGGGACACAGTAAATAAATAAAAAAAACAACTATATATAAACGTTTCGCCTTTATTGGCTTCGTCAGACTTACCCTGTAGGAGTATAGTCAGCACGATGATCAGTAAGACACCAGTCTTCCACGCCGCTTGGCGCTCCACAGCCATCTCGACACGCTAGGGGCTCTATATAGACCTGTTGGATTAGAGCGCTGGTCGTGACGTCAAATGTGAAGGTCACCTGTTGGTGTAGAGCGCTGATCGTGACGTCAAATGTGAAGGTCACTTGTTCCTCTAGAGCGCTGGTCGTGACGTCAGATGTGAAGGTCACCTGTTGGTTTAGAGCACTGCTCGTGACGTCAAATCTGAAGGACACTTGTTGCTCCCTATTTTCGTTTTGTGGGCGATGTTTGTGCGTTTCCGGTTCACCAAGAGCTGAACTTTAATTTGCCAATCAGAATCTGTTTTTGCGAATTTTCAGGTCTTTTTGTTTACTTGCTTATGTTGGATTATTCTCACTACATAATAATTTCTACTAAGTTTTACAGTTTATTTAAACTGAAGCTATTTAATGTTTAAAACCCCTCTATATCAAAATATTATAATTATATTAGAGTTCATTATCGATATTTTGAGGAGAGTTTTTTTTTATTGAGGCCCAACACACGGTCTTTTAGGCCTGGTTGTATACCTGTTTTTTCTACAATGATTGCCCCCTACCCACAAAACAGAATGTGTTTATTCTAAATGTCTAATCTACCAGGCGATCAATAGACCCATATTCCAATAATGCCTGCTCTAACTACAATAAATCATCAATTATTTAGGCTAAAACAGCTTTATGGGGCTGCCACAATTCCTGGAATGATGCTTTTCCACTGTTCGTTAAAGACGCCGTGCGTATTATATGAATAAGTTCTACGTGGAAAAGGGTATTAATGTATTAATTTAATGCCAGATGCTTAAAGTGTTTGATTTGAAATAATTATAACCTGGATTTGTAGAATAACACTCGAACGGGGAACAAAGTAAATTGGTGGGCAATGAAAACTTCCTTTCAATTCTCTTTGGTGTTTCTGTGAGATGATCGTGGTGGCACTACTCAACTGGGTAAAGCAAGCTTGAAATTACTAACTAGTACAAATGTGACTGGAAAAAACTACTGTAGATCCATGAAAACTCGAACATAGATGACAATATCCCGACTTTACGAAACCTGACTTGGCTTTTTACCTGGAAAGATAAAAAGAAAATAAACAATAACATTAATAGCAATCTCGTTTGCAATCAAAATAAATCGAATAAATGAAATTAAAGAGAAACTTCAGTCGATATTTCAATTGTTTGTAGAGGCAGAGATAATGTATAGATAGAGAGGAGAATCTTGAAACCTTTTTCATCGCAAGTATATACAGTAATAGCCATACAAAGAACTTTCAGTCGATATATTGGCCTAGCCTAGTGGTCGGCCTTGGGATAGAGCATCGATGCAAAAGGTCCGGGTTCGATCCCTGGCGATTTCGCTCCCTACCGTGTCACTTTAATGTAACCAGCTGAGACCGGAGTCATGGCATCCTCGTCATGTCTCGCGTGTGGCAGAACTTAAAAATGTCAGACGTCAGTCTTGGGGCCCATCTACGATATAGCCTATACAGTCCTGGTGTTGGACGTTAAACCAACTAGACTCAACTCAACTCTACTCAACCCTGCAGCAGTTAGTTATGTTCATAAAGAGAATGCCCAGTCGGCATATACATGGATTGAAGGTTTTAGAAACCCATTCGTCCATCACACGTTTGTACAATTATGCCCATAAAAAGATCACTAGCTCAGTCGTTATATTGACAGATTGCAACCTTGTACAATGGCATTTCTACGCCAGACTTTACGCTTTTGTGTTAGAGTAAAACTTCAGAAGGTAAAATTATTTTAAGATTGAAAAGTTTTAGAATCCCACGCCACTACTGATATAAACAAATTCACAACTGTGTTCATAACTAGAATGCTCAGTTGCAATGTTGATAAATTACAAGATTTTAGAGACCCATTGTACTGACTCTGTCAACAGTAACTGTTATTCCCATATACTAAACCCTTAATCGGCATACTTGTGTTCAAGGTTTTGAAAACCCATTTTACGCTGGTGTTTTACAGTAATGTCCATACAGTTAACCGCCAGTCAATAATTATATTGGCCCATTTACAGGTAGTGTTGCAGTAATGTTCATAAAGAGATCACTCAGTCAGTTGGTATATTAATGGATTGCAAAGTTTTAGAAGCCCACTATATCGTCAATGTTCACAGATAAAATTATGTTTGTAAAGTAAATCTTAATTGTTATTAAGGCTAGTTTTACTTTTAGTCATGTTCGTGAAAAAAATCAATAGTATCAATTTTAATACTTGCAGATATGTCCAAAACGTAAATTTTCAGTTAATTTTGGTATTACTTCATAGCAAGAATATAGAGAGCATTAAAGACATAAAAAGAGACATAGAGGGATATGAATAGATAGAAAGAAAGCTAGATAGATAGATAGATAGATAGATAGATAGATAGATAGATAGATAGATAGATAGATAGATAGATAGATAGATAGATAGATAGATAGATAGATAGATAGATAGATAGATAGATAGATAGATAGCGAGAGAGATAGAGTTGTTTGCGGGTGAGAGAGAGAGAGGGCGAGAGAGAGAGAGAGAGAAAGAAAGAGAGAGAGGCAGATAAACAAAAAAAGCAGCCTGCCAGCCAGAGACAAAGACAGAGACAAAGACAGAGATAAAGACAGAGACAAAGTCAGAGACAGAGACAAAGACAGAGACAAAGACAGAGACAAAGACAGAGACAAAGACAGAGACAAAGACAGAGACAGAGACAGAGACAGAGACAAAGACAGAGACAAAGACAGAGACAAAGGCAGAGACAAAAACAGAGGCAAAGACAGAGATAAAAGAACAGAGACAAACACAAAGACAAAGACAGAGACAGAGACAGAGATAGAAACAAAGTCAGAGGCCGAGTAACCATCACCTTTACTACGCAAAACTGTATTCAGCGCAAAAAAAAAGTATTCCAAAAAACGGAGAAGATTAAAAAATAGCCAGTGATTGTTTCGCCTCTAGGCATAGGCTACTCTCCCACCAAAAAAAACTGATTGCCCAAGTTGTTATGACAATGTAGCGCTGTTATGTTATGTTTTGCCTAGCCGCCAAGGAAGCAAGTATGAGCCATAATACGTCTATTAATAGAAATCTGTGGTGTGAACATGGCAACCAGCGCGAAACGCTCTCGTGTTATAGAAGTATATGGCTCGAAGCCTCCGTAAGGTCTACGTATGTACAGGCAATGTTGGGTTGGTTTAACGTCCAACAGCAGCACTATATAGGCTATATTTTGGACGGGCCCCAAGACGGTCGTCTGACAATTTTATGTGCTGCCACACACGTGACAGGGCGGGGATACCATGACTCCTGTCTCAGCCGGTCACATTATACTGACACCGACCCAACCAGTAGGGTACGCAACAGCCAGGATTCGAACTCGGGACCTTTAGCGTCAGAAGTCGATTTCTACCCCTGGACCACCGCGCCCCCAAGTACAGGCAAAATAACCGAATAGTTTGTAGCAAGGCTTCTAAAAAATAGAAGGCAAAGTCAACGAAGTAGACTAATATTTGAATTTAGAGTCCAAGTGAATTGTACCATTTGAAAAGTATTAACAGTTAGACTATCTCTCATTAACATCGCCAGGGATCGAACCCGGACCTCTTGTGTCGGAAGCCGTCTTCCGATAATGGATGATAGGGTTGAGGTATGGGGATAATTATAAGCGTAGATTCAGAGGTGATGAGGCATGAATAAACACGCTAGGCCTACACCAATTAATAAAGAGAAGAGAGAGAGAGAGAGAGAGAGAGAGAGAGAGAGAGAGAGAGAGAGAGAGAGAGAGAGAGAGAGAGAGAGAGAGAGAGATTGACTGAATGATTGCTTGATTAATTTGTTGATGTTTATTGGTTCGTTTGGCTTCTCACCCTTTACAAAATGTGACAAGAATTAAATTTTACAATGTGTAAGAAAAAAAGTAACTCCATAGGTCCACTTTCGATAAGCTTTCTCAAATAGAGAGAAAGAGAGACATATATATCTATCTATCTATATATATATATATATATATAATCATATATAGAGAAGATAGATTAGAAATGGTCAAAGAGTAATGATCAAGACAGACAGACAGACAGACAGAGAGAGACAGAGGGACAGAGAGAGAGCGGGGAAATAGATTAGAAATTATCAAACAGTAATGATCAAGATGATATTTCAGGGGGGAAATAGATTCAATGGGGAAAAAATAGAATATAAGATGGAAAATAGAAAGTTGTAAATACAAATTATAACTATTAGAACAGTGATGACAATTCTACATAAACGTCGTGCATGGTGATAAAGTCGATTAAATCAACACAAACAAATATCAATAATTAAACGAATGAAAAGAATTTTACCTTTAATCACAGGCATAAACACATGTTAAAAATGTTAATCTTTGACGCGTTGGATCCTAACAATTTTCTTCTTTTCCCTCAGACTTTCAGAAATGAGCATTCAAATTTGACATATAAAAAAAACCTTATTGAATTACGCTTGCAGATTTTGATGTTGGTTGTTTTAGCTTTTCCTACGCCGATCAAATTTTATTTGTGGCCCCCTCATCTGCCAAAGTTTAGAAAATTAAACCGAGGCGGTGGAAATAAACATTGGGGTAATCATTTTCCTTAGAGCCAAATTTTTTAGTAATTAAATCGTAATTCCTCGCACGTATTGCGTTTTTGAAGTTTTTCGGGATTTTAATGAAAATGAAAACTCTCAGAGCCAACTAAGTGAATTTGGCTTTGGCATGAAATAGCGCAATTACAAAAAAATCTGGGTAATATTCTCGCAGTGAAAACAAGGGGGTAATGCTCTTGATTAATTAAACAGATTCGTGTGCGTTTGTTTTATGTGTGTGTGTTTGTGTGTGTGGCGTGTGTGTGTAAGAATTTCTGTCTTTT
>RQTK01001046.1:151954-163715 GCA_003991915.1 Elysia chlorotica | reverse complement strand
TGCTGTGTGGGCGAACGTTTCGCGAAGAACATGCGCAAGTTGTAGAACATTTGCATCCAAATTGTAAGGACTTCGGTTCGAACCTACAATTTTGTTCCCTACTGGTTGGCGATGGGAGGGTAGTCTGAAGAGACGCCGCTTGAGAGAGAGAGGCGAAAAGACAGACAGACAGACATAGAGATAGACAGAGAAACAGAGAGAGACATGGAGAGAGACCGAGAGAGACAGACTAACCAACAGAGACATAAAGAGACAGACAGACAAACAGAAAGACACACAGAGACAGACAAACATAAAGATACACAGAGACAGACAAGACAGACTGAGACAGACAGAGCAGTGATTGGATTATGTAAGCAGCAGTAGTGGTGGTACTGGCCACAGCGCCCATAGCCTTCCAGATCTGGTTATAGAGGGACATGCACCAGTCTAGACATGAAAAACTTACGGAATTATCGAAAGAGGGTCAGATAGAGATAGAAAGATAGATAGATAGATAGATAGATAGATATATAGATAGAGGGGCTGGCGTAAAAGATAGTCGTAGAGAAACAGGGTGAGATAGCGAGAGACAGAGACAGAGAAAGACAGACCGACAGACAGACGAAAAAAGACAAAGGCAGAGAAACAGGGTAGATGCACCAGCCTAGACATGAAAAACTTACGGAATTATCGAAAGAGGGTCAGATAGAGAGAGACAGAGACAGACAGAGCAGTGATTGGGTTATGTAAGCAGCAGTAGTGGTGCCACTGGACTGGAAATGCAACCCTTACGGACGTATCGCTAGCCGAAAACAAAGGGAGGTAAACTGTTTCCAGGCCCTTCCGGCTGAACTCCCTTGGTGTGGTCACATGACTGGTCAAGCAGAAGCCTCGCTCCCGGCGAGGTTAGCGACGCTATGTTCTTTCTTTCTCACTCTCACTCTCTCTTACTTTCTTTCTTTCTGTCTGTCTGTCCACCCACTCACCCATCTATCTATCTATCTATCTATCTATCTATCTATCTATCTATCTATCTATCTATCTATCTATCTATCTATCTATCTATCTATCTATCCTCTGAATTTCTTGATTTATTTCTCTCTCTTTGTCTCTCACTCTCTGTCTCTCTCTTCCTATCTATCTTTCATCTATATTTCTCTTTCTTTCTGTCTCTCTCTCTCTATCTTTTATCTAAATATTTCTCTCTCTCTCTTTCTTTCTTTCCCTCGGTGAACGTGTGTGTCCTCGCCAGAGGTCATACTATGATGTAAACAATCGCAGCAGACTTCCAGTCTAACAGTAACACTACACTAGAGTCTAACCACACAGGTAGAGAGATGGTTCACCGCAGGGAGGATACGGTAACATCTTTAACTCAAAGTAAATAGAGAGAGAAAGAGAGAGAAAGAGAGAGAGAGAGAGAGAGAGAGAGAGAGAGACGCTTGTAGGCTATAGATGAAAGATTAGACAATAGCAAAGTAAAAGGTTAGAATACGGAAGATAAACGGATAGGTGCTTTAGTAAGTGTGGGAATATTCATAGACTCTTCTCCCTGGTTTTTGATATCTTCTAGGTTCCCCTGAGCAGCAAATGAACTTTAATTGCAGAAAAGTAATGGACTTAATATATAAATAGATGGGTCAGTGATCAAGTTGAGAGAGATAGAGAGAGAGAGAGAGAGAGAGAGAGAGAGAGAGAGAGAGAGAGAGAGAGAGAGAGAAAGAGAAAGAGAGACAGAGAGACAGAGAGAGAGAGAGAGAGAGAGAGAGAGAGAGAGAGAAAAGAGAAAAAAATTGGAAGATTATGTTACTGCAAGCAGCATCTCTCTGGTATAGATTCGATTTACAAAAGAAGCAGAGAACACTGAAATCAGCCTCTGAGAATCGTCTACGCATTAAATACGTGTAAAATTCTTTTGCTCTGAAACTCCTTTTTTCAGCCTTTCCCCTATTTCTTATTCATCACACCGGAGGGCTTAAATATTATTCGTTCTCTTAAATGGTTTTTGACGATATCTTACACAGCAAAGCTTTACTGAAAGCCACGATTTTCGGATTCTGTTATCTGGTTTATTTTATAACGAAAGAAAAACCGATAACATGATGGTTAAACTGCTTTCTCCCCCCCCCCCCTTAAAAAAAACAACAAAAAAAAAACAAAAAAAAACAACAACAACAACAACAAACCAGCAAAGTTATAAATTGAACACCCCCTCCCCCCTTCCTTTGCAATTTCCTTAACCACACACTCATGAATAGATCAAAGCAAACAAAGATGGAGTGAGAGAGGCGTGGAACCACGCAAATCTTATCTCTCCGATCTTTCCATTATCTCGTGAAAGGAGCTGCTAAACGTCTGCATTTTGATGCCTCCACCAATGGGTCTTCTATTCATAGACACTTTCAAGTCTAGAACGACGTACAGACACCATATAAATATAGGGGCTACCCCATCCCCACCCCTGGAAAAAAAACAAACAACTACAACAACAACAACAAAAACAACAACAACAACAACAACAACAACAACAACAACAACAACAACAACAACAACAACAACAACAACAACAACAACAACAACAACAACAACAACAACAACAACAACAACAACAACAACATCAGCATAACAGCCAAAACACTTCTCTTGAGCAATTCGAAGATAAGGAAATGAGCGGATTTAAGTTTATTCCGTATTCGTCTCCCCGTTTCCCGATTTAGATGGCAGGGAAACAAAAGGCCAGAAAGATCTTCAAATCATGCATATTGATTGTATTAACCTTTTCAAATCACGTCGCTTACATTTTGTGCGGGCACATACGCTCTTGTGCTAGCATCTCATTGTATTGATCTTGCACACCTTTCATTTCAAAACAATAAAAATGAAAGCTTTTGATTTTCCAATTTTTTTGAAATTCCACAAAAACAGTGCACACTCAAGGAATAGGCCTAAAATCATGGGATGTGAAAAGGTTACTCCTCACAACCATGATAACGGTAGCTCACACATTCTTCACTGAGAGTTAAGGTCGCACGACAGATGCTTAAATATTCTCCAAACAACACAACAACAACAACAACAACAACAACAACAACAACAACAAAACATACCACCAGACTTTCACAATGATATTCAAAAAAAAAAAAAAAAAACAAAAACAAAAAAAAAACCCCAACAATCTTAACAACTAGGATAAAACTAAAGAATGTTTTCGTCAAAAAGTCAGGGCAGAGATAAAAGTTACGGCCCTTGATTTATCCACAGGCGGTCGCCCAATCTGCATAGTGGCTGGGACTTCCTGAGATTTTTTTTTAAACACGAGAAGAAAGAAAAGCCAGAACAGAAAAATGCAGATATCCGAGGTCCCTCCCTCGTTCATCCCAGTTTTCCCATCCCACGTCCGCCCTAAGTCCAAACACGAACAACGGCCGACTCTGAATTGACCGCTGGTCAAAACAACATTAAACACGACTCGATGGACATTTGGACATTTCACCGTCTGCGGACATTTTCGGACCCCAGTCACGATATCCCACGGAACAGGCCAGGTCCTGTGCGGCTAATCCCAGGGACTTTGTGAAAAATCGTTTAACATACAACCGTCGGCTTTCGCCACAAACATTCAAAGTTTGACAATATCGGATCGTGGGTTCCCGTGTGCGGGACGGGACTAATCTTCTCGACGTTCTCTTGCACGACAAACAAGGCGGGGGATGGAAGAAAAAAAAAAAAAGAGGCGTTCAACATTCCGCGTTCTTCGTGAGAATGTCTTTGGTCGCAACCGTGCGCACACAGGGAAAGATCGGCTGAGTTTAGTTTAGTTTCACGCGCAAATAATTTAGTCGTTTTGCAGCGCAATTCATTGGTTAGGGGTGGGGGAGGAGGTCAACTGGAGTTGTATTTTCTTTGTTATGGTAAAGAAAGGGGAGGGGATGATGATGATGATTATAATGATGATGATGATGAGGTGGATGAGGAGGAGGAGTAGTGTATAAATAGATAGATGAATAGATAGATAGAGAATTCGAACTCGGGACCTTTTGCGTCGGAAGCCGCGCCCCCCAAGGTTCAAGGGAGGCCACCAGCACCCCGCGAAGAGAATCCTATCTCCTTCCATCTCCTCACTCTCGTTCTCAGCCCCACAAGGGTGGCAGCTCGCCCCTTGCCGCCTAATGCTTTATCTGATTTGATTTCATAAATAAAATAATAGATGATGGATCTAGTTTTTTTTTCCCTTCTTTACGCTTTTCCCGGGAGAACGTCTGATTTCTACTTTACTTGTTCACGTTTTTGCACTTTTGAGTAAAGTAGAAATCAGACTTTAGAATCTTTTGAAGCGCACCATTTCTTACGGCCAAATCATAATCAGTTGATTCCATTTTTATTACCAAATCGATTAAGATATATTATTGTTTATCATCAATATTTAGAGAGAGAGAGAGAGAGAGAGATAAAGAGAGAGAGAGAATTAAAAAAAAAACCAGAAAAGATAGACAAAAGGGGGCTACCTCACGTTTAAAATTTAAAAAATAAACAAGTGTGCACGCAGACAGATCATGCGTGACAGCGATAAGGTTCAAGGGAGGCCGCATGCACTTCTGGTAGAGAATCCTACATTCGTCTATCTCCTCACTCTCACTCTCAGCACCACAGTGGTGGCAGCTCGCCCCTTGCCGCCTAATGCTTTATCTGATTTGATTTGATAAATAATAATAGATGGTGGATCTAGGTTTTTTTATTCTCCCACCTTGACGCTTCTCCCGAGTGATCTTTTCATTAAATTTTTTACTCGTTCAAGTTAGTTGAACTTTTAAGTTGCATTCACAACAAGTAGAGAGATATGAGATTTATTTAATGCTCTGTTTGTTAACGCCCATCGCTGTAAGCTAGATCAACTCGTGGATGGGTCACTAGACAAATGTATGACAATTTTCCGTGCTGCTTGTGTACGAGGACTTCTGTCTAGATGATTAAAGATATCAGTCAGCCTTGCCACGTTTACACCGAGAATTTTTGATTGGGCAGGAGGAAAGACTGAGAGAAAAATCGATTAGTTCACTAGAACCATTATCTTTTACACATCGTCTTCATAACATAACAGAATAGATGATTACAAGCTGTGTTTAAAGACTTTGATCTAAAGTAAAAAAAAAAAGTAAACATAACGTTCGAGCATTAAAAAAGCCCTGTATTCTATAGATACCCCCGCGACAATTTAATATATGTATTACGACAGGGAAAAAAGAACATTCAAAATTATTTTATGATAATGATTATGACTAGTTTAATAATATTATTCCTACTAAAATCGATATTCTATTTTGCATATAAAAATACCTTGTCAAAAACACCAAACTATCAAAAAGACTAAAATCTACGCAATTCAAAAGATGTAAAGGGGCTGGTCTAGTTTTCCGTCTGCTAGTCACACGACCTCAGCTATTTCGGAGCGTATAAATGAAAATACTTCGTTTCTTTAGAATCTTTTCAAGCGCACCATTTCTTACGGCCAAATCATAATCAGTTGATTCCATTTTTATTACCAAATCGATTAAGATATATTATTGTTTATCATCAATATTATATATTTGAAGACCCCTTTTCTATCCTTTTCATTTTTTTTAATTCATAAATCTCACTCTTGCTTTCAACCACCAACGCATTATGTGAAAAGGCTTTTGTCGTAGCGGTGAGCGAGTCTTGACTTTCAGTCTATGGGCAGCCAACCAACAAGGGAACGCCACGCGACTAGACTCTAGATCTAGGTTTGTAAGTACAACGTCGGGGTAGCTTACGTCTCGTCTTAAGCATTACTACGTACATATCTAACAACGAGTTACATATCCCCGCCCTGTCTCGTGTGTGGCAGCACATACAATTGTCAGACGTCAGTCTTTGGGTCCGTCCACAATATAGCCTATATAGTGCTGATGCTGTACGTTAAAACCAACTCAACTCAACTAACAACGAGTCATAAGCTTACTACTACGCTGTACTTACGACCCTAGACCTAGCTGGTACGTGTACAATCATGCATACATAATTGTTCGTAGTAAACGAGTTCGCCCAATTTAAAGATCGAAACCTCTAGCTCGGCAAAAAATCTCCAGGAATATGGAACTCCTATCGGTAACACTGTATAGCGACAAAGTCTCTCAAAGTAAGTTGTTTGTGCTCTTGACTGAAATGAAGGGGTTCGGAAGTTCAAGCCTTAACAGGTGCCCACGTCTTTGTATAGAGTCCTTCGAAAAACAAACATACAAACAAACAACCTAGGGGATATAAAACTTATCAGAAAGCTTTTTACTCTCATGTCAAGTTCAAATTCTTTGGCATGATTGGAAAAAAAGGTACACCACAATAAAAATAAAAATAATAATAATAATAATAATAATAATAATAATTAATAATAAAATATAAAAAAAAAACGAAAACAAAAAACAATGATGATAAAATTTGTCAATATTTTATTGTAATTATATCGACTACCTAAGAGGGACGAAGATACCACCCACTAATCACTTTAATTAGTGCCCAGAACAAACGCCCATTACGATTGCCCTCTGGATCGATTTTGTATCACCGTAATGGACCGATGGAGTCAGATGTGGGTTTCAGTATGGGGGTCCGGGTCAAGAGGATAGGTGGGAGAGAGAGAGAGACAGAGAGAGAGAGAGAGAGAGAGAGAGAGAACGAGAGGGAGAGAGAGAGAGAGAGAGAGAGAGAGAGAGAGAGAGAGAGAGAGAGAGAGAGAGAGAACGAGAGGGAGAGAGAGACAGACAGACAGAGAGAAGAGAGAAGAGAGAGAGAGAGAGAGAGAGTAGACAGACAGACAGAGCGAGAAATTAGGAGAAACAGGCAGATGAAGAGAAAGAATAGAGTGAGAGAAGAATTAGAGAGGGAAAGAAAGAGAGAGATATAGAGAGAGAGGGGAAGAAAGAGAGAAAGAGTAAGAGAGAGAAAGAAAGAGAGAAAGAGTAAGAGAGAGAAAGAGAGTGAGAGAGAGAGAGAGGGGGGGGGGGACAAAACGTGGGACTTGGGAGCAATAAATATGAGAAAAAATACCCCAAAAAATATTTATAAATCAAAAAATAAGAAAAAGAAAAAAACAAGGAAAAGAAAACTAGACTGACAGACCATGAGATACGAAACTGTCAGAGTTCTTTGTGTGGTGACGGCGCGCGCACCATTATTGATGAGGAAATAAGCGCGCTTTGATGTAGGCCTACACTGAACCAGCTCAGACTGAGGTCCTGTACAAAAACCGCCGGCAACGTCAATGCTAAGGTGGCAAAAGGCACTTTGTGCATGGGGGAGAAACTACTATCGGAAAGTCAATGGGGAGGATAGTAGCTATTGGGCGGTTACAGAAAACTAAAGAGTTAAACCTGCCACGGGGCCTTTTAAGGCTTTACGTGTTAAGTTGAATATGCTGAAAGCTGAAGCTACTGTAGGTGTAGTTAAAAAAATGAAAACGAAGAAAGAGGATTTGGGGAAGGGATAGAATAAGAAAGGACAGAAATATTGCTATAGAAATAAGGCTCCTAAAAACCTATTTATATTCATTGTTGATTGATCTAGCAATACCATATTGTATTAGGTAAGTAAATACGGCAACACACATTAAATTTCAACTGTCTGTGTTTACTAATGAATCATAATAATACGGTAGCGGATGTATATACAATAAGATTCGAACCGCAGACCTCATTTTCGGCAGGACTGAACTTTCTAGCGAACCATCTTCCTCTTTCACGAACCCTCTTTCTGTTTTGTCTCTTTTTGTGGCAGCGTGTAAAATAGTCAGACGTTAGTCTTGTGATGCACCCTAAAGTATATATAGAGCTGACTTTAGACGCTAACCACGAAACAAACAAGCAAACAAACAAACTAGCAAACAAACAAACAAACAAAAAAACAAACAAACAAACAAACAATCAAACAAGCAAGCAAGCAAACAAACAAACAAACAAACAAATAAACAAACAAACAAACGAACAAACAAACAAACAAATAAACAGACTCTCTTTCTTTCTCACACCCTGTCACCATGTATCTCTAGAAAAAAGCGCCACACAGCTACACATAACTGTAAAGCAGACAGCACAATGTGGCTGTGTTAATATTTTTATCTTGTGGCAGTAAACATTCCGTCCACACCTCAACATCACCAGAAATTCACCAAGAGAAGAAGAAGGACAACGCCCCCTCCTCTCCCCATATATAAAATCAACAAAGCAACACTAAAAACAAACAACAACGAGCAGAGTCTCAGAAACACAGAAAAACTTATCGGGGGAGGTGACTATTGTGTGCAACATAACTGTTACACACAAACATTATAGGCACACACACGCGCACATGCACACACACACACACAAACACTTTTAACATTTTAAACGGACAGACAGAACAAAATAAAAGGATATCTTAACATTTTTGTAACACGATACCCCAAAATAAATTTTATGGGGTATAATGTTTACTAGTCTTGATGGGTGGGGTTCAAGGGATAGCAGTAAGTGTTGGAATGTTGATGAATGTTAATGAATGCTGCGATAAAACTATACAAACTACTGAAAGAATTATCAGATGCATGAACAGATAGAAAATTAATATAAACTGTAACATTACATGACTGTGGAATGTCGGGTAGATAAGAAAAGACAGACCTTGAAACTTAAAAGTCTATCCGGGATTTTGGATAAGGAGGTGAAGGAGGGGGTAGGGGAGCGAGCAGAAGGAGAGACAGATAAAAAGTGAGAGAGAGAGAGGGAGAAAGAGACAGAGAGAGAGAGAGAGAGAGAGAGAGAGAGAGAGAGAGAGAGAGAGAGATTTAAAAGTGAGGGGAAAATGTGCATAGAGTAAAAACGCAAAGGAAAGGAAGGGACATAATCTGATGAGAGCAGGATACACAGGTGGATAAATGTAATTTTTTTCATGTCACTTTTATCTCTCTCTCTCTCTCCATTTTTCATCTTATCTTTCACAGTGTCATAATTTTCCTTTACATTTCTCTCAGTCCTAAATTCTACCTCCCTCTTTTTTACACGCACATATTTTTCCTCCTTAGTCTTCTCTCTCTCTCTCTCTCAATCTATCTCACTCTCTCTTTCTCCATTCAAATGTTTTAAACATTTTCCCCCTTAGTCGTTCTTAAACCGCCTTTGTCAAGATAGTAAAAACCTGTATCTAGTTTCTTAGCGCTCGATATCTTTGTTTTGACGGACAGCCTACAGGAAATAAACATTAAGGGTGGTTTTACACCTCCAGAAACAATAATAGCCTACATAGTGCTGACGTCGGACCATAAACAACAACAAAACACATCTCAAGAACAAGGGAGATTAGTCTGTTCAACAACTGCGATTGGGTTATCTCGCGACGAGAGACGCTTTTCTACGGGTTAATTCATGTATGTCTATCTGGTATCATTAAATTTTGTTGTTTTCGTTTTGTTTCTTGTCGTCAGATCTGTTGAATTAACCGCAATAAATTTCATTGTCTTGGTTACCTATTTTTTCCCAACAATAGCAATTTAATTTTGAAACTTGTTCGAAACTCAAGTATGATTATAAAAAAAAAAAAAACACGACAGAAAACAAACAATACGCACAGGCCGATACTGGAAAGTTAGATTAATTAAAAAAAAAAAAAAAAAAAGATTTATGGATTGGCCAATCCATACAATTAAAGATGAAAGGTATAGAAATAAAATAAATAGATATAGTAAAGAGCAGTGAACTTAGGAGTTAGAAGGCCTCGGTTCGATTATCACATTATTGTCTGCCTGTCTATATTTGTCTCATTCTCCCCATAGGGAACGATCGTTACAGCGGGACTCGAACCACGGACCTCCTGCGTCGAAAGCCGATGTTTTACCCCAGTGCTACCGCCCCCTCCCCACCACCACAACACATCCACTCTCTCTCCCAACTGCCTGATGATGATGATGATAATAATAATAATAATAGATATTTGTATATAGTGATGTCGTTACACAGGACACTGTGACCCATGAGCGCTCACCGTCCCACCACCACGACACACTCACTCACTCTCTCTCTCTCTCCTCCCCACCCGTGTAACCCATTGAGCACTCACCTTCCCACAGTAGTCCCGTTCCAGCAGGTGTCGCTGTCCATCTCCTGGTCGTAGTGACCGGCCGCCCTGCACAGCGTGTCCGGCAGCTCTAGCAGGAAACCCTTGGACTCCTCCAGCTCGCGCACCAGCAGGGCCAGGTCTCCGCGCACAGACTGGGCCCGGTCGCCGTGACCTGAGGCCGTCAGAGATGAGCCTGGAGGAACAGGGAGAAGTAACGGGGGTATATATATATATATATTTTATGGATCAGTGACACCACAATCTATCCATATGGATACTAAAAAAAGTTTGGAAATAGGTATTGGAGAGAGAGAGAGAGACACAGACACAGACACAGACACAGACACAGACACAGACACAGACACAGACACAGACACAAGACACAGACACAGACACAGACACAGACACAGACACAGACACAGACAGAGACACAGACACAGACACAGACACAGACACAGACACAGACACAGACAACTATTCCTACCTGACGACAAAAGGTCCTCATAGACAGAGACAGACCCCCTGGCATAGCCGTCAACGACTTTCGGGACGGGCTGGTCGCACAGGTTCATCAGCTGGGGAGCAAAGAGCAGCAAGACGTTATATATGGGCTTGGAAAGTTGGATTTGTTGTTGTTGGGTTGGTTTAACATCCAACAGCAGCACTGTATGGGCGCAGTGGTCCAGGGATAGAACATCGGCTTCCGACGCAAAAGGTCCCGAGTTCCGAATCCTGGCTGTTGCGTTCCCTACTGGTTGGGTCGGTGTCAGTATAATGTGACCGGCTGAGACAGGAGTCATGGTATCCCCGTCCTGTCTCGTGGTAGCACATAAAATTGTCAGACGTCCGTCTTGGGGCCCGTCCACAATATAGTCAATATAGTGCTGTTGTTGGACGTTAACCAACCCCCAACCCAACATGGAAAGATGGAAAAGTGTAACTTGGTTGAAGGTTAAACAAATTTTAGTCGTAGTTAGGCCGTTGTTGTTTTTTTTTTTTTTTTTTTTGGGGGGGGGGGGGGTGTTGAGAAAAAATATGAAAAAATATTTGTAGTCTTCACGCGACCGGTTGTCAAGAGCGCATTAACATAATTAGTGTGGACATGCAATTTTCCTCTTGCTCATTATCCTCCTCCTCCTCCTCCTCCTCCTCCTCCTCCTCCTCATCATCATCATCATCATCATCATCATCATCATCATCATCATCATCATCATCATCATCATCATCACCATCAAAACCACCAACATCATCCTCAAAATCATCGTTTCAATAATTTTACATGTGAACGTAAAACGCTCATTTTATTTTGTTATCATTATTATTATTATCATCACTATTTTTATGTCACACATGTACAACTGTATGTATTTTATTTTATCACATATCTCACAAAACGAAACAAAGAAACCCCAAACAAAAAAGAACCAAAAAAACAAACAAAAAACAATCACTGTAGCATTATGCATGAGGAAGGCTATTTTATAATCCCCCATTCTGCCCCAAATAGAATAAAAAGATACTTAAATTAATTTAAAAAATAAATCAGAAGATTTTCCTACACAAAGACACAGCTCCACTAAATTCCTCCTCCTCCTCCTCCTCAGAGAGCGAGCGAGAGAGAGAGAGAGAGAGAGAGAGAGAGAGAGAGAGAGAGAGAGAGAGAGAGAGAGAGAGAGCG
>RQTK01001046.1:141438-151630 GCA_003991915.1 Elysia chlorotica | reverse complement strand
AGAGAGAGAGAGAGAAGAGAGAGAGAGAGAGAGAGAGAGAGAGAGAGAGAGAGAGAGAGAGAGAGAGAGAGAGAGAGAGAGAGAAAAAACAAACAAAAAACAATCACTGTAGCATTATGCATGAGGAAGGCTATTTTATAATCCCCCATTCTGCCCCAAATAGAATAAAAAGATACTTAAATTAATTTAAAAAATAAATCAGAAGATTTTCCTACACAAAGACACAGCTCCACTAAATTCCTCCTCCTCCTCCTCCTCAGAGAGCGAGCGAGCGAGAGAGAGAGAGAGAGAGAGAGAGAGAGAGAGAGAGAGAGAGAGACAGAGAGAGAAAGAAAGAGAGAGAGAGAGAGAGAGAGAGAGAGAGAGAGAGAGAGAGAGACAGAGAGAGAGAAAGAAAGAGAGAGAGAGAGAGAGAGAGAGAGAGAAAGAGAGAGAGAGAGAAAGAGATTGAGAGGCAGATAGCGAGCAATGAAATTATGATGAAATTATGCACAGCCATATATTCATATATACACACAATGTGATCTTGTTCCAGCGATTCACTTTGATGTTTGTTTTGTCTAGAACCGCGCTCAGCGCGGCGTAACTGAAACATGCCTGAGTATTCTCCCGCGGTAAATTATTGTCTGATGGCGAGAGCGAAATTAGTATATGGCGCTACACCTGAGGCGAATCAGTACCGGTAACAAACAAAACAATGGGAGACGTTCTGAGGTGGAAACAGAGATAGCTAGATAAATAGAGAGAGAGAGAGAGAGAGAGAGAGAGAGAGAGAGAGAGGGTAGATAGAGGAATGGAGAACGGAGAGGCGGTAAAGAAAGAGAGAAAAGGAAGAGAGAAAGAGAAAAAGTGATGGATGGAGAGAGAGGGAGAGGGAGTCGGCGAGTGAGTGAGTGAGAGAGAAAGAAATAGAGAAAGGCGGGGGGGGGGGGGGGAGAAAAAGAGAGGGGGGAGGGGGGGGGGGGGGGGGTAAAAGAGAGAGAGAGTGCGAGAGAGAGAGTGCGAGAGAGAGTGGAGAGAGAGAGAGAGATAGAGAGAGAGAGAGAGAGTGTGTGGACACCGCTACAAGAGAGCTGGTTTTTAAGACAAAACACTCACACAATTACATTCATACATTCAAGCATCGATAAGCATCGATACCAACAACTGAGGCAAAACCTCTCATAATAACATTATAACATATTCTCCCAAAGGTTCTAATCCTGGGCCCATCAAACCTTGACTTCCCTACCCTGCGGTATCATCTTTCTTTGTAATTATAACATCAACAACAATGCTGATTGGCCCTAGGAAAAAAACTAATGAAAGTACAAGAGGGAAAATATACACAAAACAAGACCTTAACTTCACTTAAAACAACTTTAACGAAAACAACAACAAAACAACCTTTGCACGAAAAAATAAATTGATTATTATTGTGGGCTTTTGAAAGAATTGACTAAGATTGAAAAGCCAAAGCTAAAAAGCTGTAGTATCGCGCCAGCAGGGAAAAAAAAACTAAAAAAAAAAAAATACACGAATTATTTGGTGCGTCATAAAACCAATAAAAAGTTTTGGCTAAAAAAAAATGAAAACTAGTCACAATCAGGTAAAATAATAACTAGCAATCAACAGCTAATAATTATTATGAAAATAACCGCAACAAAACTGTAAAACATGATTGCAAAGCTATGGGAAAGCACCTACAAAATTTTCACACTTTTTTGAGCATCAATGGACCTAGTAGTAGTACAAGTTCGTACTTTCGCAAGAAAAAACAACAAAAACAAAACAGCAACCATAAAAACCGACGAGTAGACAGCGAAAGAGAGAGATTCCAAGGTAGAGGCAACCTCGACCAAACCACAAAGACATTTTTGTTCCGCTCACTTGATTAGATGATTAGAGCGAGAGGAATATAATAATAGTTGGACCGGCCAAAGAAAAAGAAAAAATAATATTAAAATAAAGAAGGGAAAAAAACCCAACGGAATTGAAAACGATTTTCAGAGCGGTACTGGAACTGGAGCTCTAGATCTAGGTCTACACTCACCACCCGACCAGGTGAATTCTGAGGGCCTTCATAGTTACCTGAGAGGAACAGATAGCGTATGAAGGAACATTCCTTTTTGTTCTACTTCTTTTCTCTCTCTCTCTCTCTCTCTCTCTCTTTTTTTTTTTTTTTTTTTTAAATTATAATTATACAAAATAATTATGCTTTCGTTTTTCTCTAACTACAACAGAACGATAGCGTATGAAGGAACATTCCTTTTTCTTCTTCTACTTCTTTTATTTATTTCTTCTTCTTTTTTTTTATAATTATACAAAATATGCTTTCGTTATTCTCAAACTAGATCTACATTGGCGCTGCGAAGCAGGTAAATCCATCTAGATTCTAGATCTACGTCTGGATTTTTACAGATAGCCTTAGTTGACGGGATCCATAGGGAATAGTTTCCGCTTGCTGTTGTTGTTTGTGCTCAAGTTCCATATTGGTAAGATAAAAAAAAGGGAGGACTGTGATTGTTACGATGAGGTACGAAATGAAGGTATCAATAAGAATTGGCATAGGAGAGAGGGGGGAAAGAATATGGACAGAATGGTGGAGAGAAAATAGAATATGATGAGACAAATAGAAATAAATAAAATTAAGAGACAGATAGATAGATGAAAGTAGACAGACATGTAGATATACAGAAAGATAAATAGGTAGATAGATAGATAGATAGATAGATAGATAGATAGATAGATAGATAGATAGATAGATAGATAGATAGATAGATAGATAGATAGATAGATAGATAGATAGATAGGTGGATAGATAGATAGAGTTTCAATGCAGAGAGAAGGAGAGAGGGATGGAAATGGAGAGAGATGAAGGGAAAGTTGAGATCAAGACAGAGCGCAACAATGGCGGCCAAAATTTACAGTGCTGCTCTTCTGCATCCAAGGATAAAATCAGTCTTGACGTGAGACAAAACAAACAGAGCTCTTCTGCTTGTGAAGTACATAACGACTTTCCAGGTTAGGACGGCATATCGTCACCGACGGAGACGGCAGACTAAGACGTTTTCCTTGGGAACGTAACCGTCCCATTTTGTTTGTGTAACGCGTAGAATTCATTTCACGCCTATTCTTCCAAGTGAGAGAAGAAAAATAAGACTCGCGAGTAGCAAAATAAACGCTCGACTTGTATTGTGTTTTATCTCTGTCAAACTAAAAGGTTTTAAATGTCGACCGAAGCTTTTGATTATTTACGTGGGTTCAGTATAATGAGAGGCATAGTAAGAAGAAACCTCGCGAGCTGGAGAGAGAGAGAGAGAGAGAGAGAGAGAGAGAGAGAGAGAGAGAGAGAGAGAGAGACAGAGAGAGAGAGACAGAGAGAGGAAGACAAACAGAGACAGACAGAGGACAGAAATAGAAAAAGAGGAAAGATGAAAGG
Source organism: Elysia chlorotica (assembly GCA_003991915.1). Lineage (NCBI taxonomy): Eukaryota > Metazoa > Mollusca > Gastropoda > Plakobranchidae > Elysia > Elysia chlorotica. Next base: position 148,209 of record RQTK01001046.1, on the reverse strand, counting down.
AACATTAAGAAAGAAAGAGGGAGAGAAAGAAAGAAAACGTACTTAACGACTCTCAAAAGTTCATTAAGCATCAAGATCGCAGGCATTTTCTTTCGGGCCGACCACTAGACAATGGATTTAGTAAGTAAATACACCACCTTATTTCGCTGCACCCCTCCCCCCCCACACACACACAAGCACACCGACCTGGTAGTGTATCCTAAACCGCTCGTCCTGAGCCTTCATGATGACCTCCTCTCTTCTCTTCTCTTTCTTCATCTTCTTTCACCATTTCTTCGCCCCCCCCCTAAAGCAACAAAACAAAAACAACAACAACGAAACGCCAACAACAACAAAACAAAAACAATCAACAACACAACAACAACATACAAGCACACCGACCTGGTCGTGTATCCTGCTGCACTCATATCTATGATCTTCATAATGTCCTCCTCTCTTCTCCTCTTATCTCTTTCTTCATCATCTTCGTCCGCTGCCTGCACCCCCCCCAAACCCCCTTAAAAAACACAAAATCCCCCTAAAAAATAAAAGCCCCCCCCAAAAAAAAAAAAATAAAACAAAAACAATCAACAACAAAACAAAAAACAGACACACAAGCACACCGACCTGGTCGTGTATCCTGACCCGCTCGTCCTGGGCCTTCACGATGGCCTCCTCTCTTCTCTCTATTTCATCTTCCCTTACCATCTGGCTACTCTCACCATCTATCTTCTCCCCTTCTTTCGCTGCCCCCTTCCCCCCACCATAACAACAAACACAAAACAAAAACAGAAGCACACCGACCTGGTCGTGTATCCTGGCCCGCTCGTCCTGGGCCTTCACGATGGCCTCCGTCACGTTGGCGTCCAGCTGGGCGAGGAGCTCCTGGGCGTTGTGCCTGGAGAACATGCCCAGCTGCAGGTTCTGGAAGGCCACCACCAGGTCGTCCCAGGCAGACGACACCTCGGCCACCTGCAGGCAGGGCGCGTCACGTGGTAAGGTGGGAAGGCGACAGGCGGCGGGAAGGAGTAGAGGGGAAATCATGAAAGTAAGTACACGTATGTATTGGGTTTTTTATTGGCTAGCGTAAAAACTGCCCCTTCATGCTCATCACCACTATAATCATAATAAATTATTGTCATGTCTTTAAGAAAGGTACCCTTTTGCAGAAAGATTACCCACATTGGAAAGATATCATCGCGTGAAAGTGAAACAGAGACCCAATTTTAAATAGGATTCTGTGAGAAACATATAAAAATCTAGATCCCCAGTTTTTGTATACCTGACAAACCATAACAAACCCTATATCCCCCGACAAAACTTATTACCCAGAAAATTGAAATCCTATATCCTCTGACAAACCATGACAAACCCTATATCCCCCGACAAAACGTATATACCTAGAAAATTGAAATCCTATATCCCTTGACAAACCATATATCCCCTACAAACCATGCCAAACCATGACAAACCCCACACCCCTGACAAACTCTATATCCCATAATAAACCCCAACAAACCCTATATCCCCCAACAAACCCTCTACCCCTAGAAACAAAAGGAAAGCGCACCCACCTTGGAGAGACAACCCTATATCCCATAACAAACCTATATCCCCAGACAAACCATGACAAACCATATACCCATGACAAACCATATACCCACGACAAACCCTATACCCATGACAAACCCTATACCCATGACAAACCCTACATCCCCCACGACAAACCCTCTAATCTTCCAACAAAAGCCCGCCCGCCCACCTTGGAGACACAACCCTATATCTCCTGACAAACCATGACAAACCCCACAGCCCTGACAAACTATATCCCATAATAAACCCTGACAAACCCTATATCCTGCAACAAAACCCTCTATCCCTCGAACAAACGAAAGCCTGCCCACCTTGGAGAGACAACCCTATATCCCATGACAAACCCTATATCCCATGACAAACCCTATATCCCCAAACCATCACAAACCAATATATCCCCAGACAAACCATGACAAACCCCACACCCCTGACAAATTCTATATCTCATAATAAACCTCGATAAACCCTATATCCCCCAACAAATCCCCTACCCCTCGAAAAAACGAAAGCCTACCAAACTTGGAGAGACAACCCTATATCCCATAACAAACCCCATACCCTTGACAAACTATATATCTCCAGACAAACCATGACAACCCTATATTCCCCAAAAAAACCTATATCCCTCGTACAAAAGACACGCTGCCCACCTGACAAAACCACATGACAAACCTTATACCCCATGACAAACCCTATATTCCCTTACAAAACATGACAAACCCTATACCCCTGATATTAAAAGCTCTGCCTCTTTCTCTTTATGCTCATCATCACCATCATCATCATAATACATTATTCCTCCTCATAATTATCATCAGGGGGGGGGGAGAGTTTACAATTATATAGCAGCAACACCACAAGTACAAGCATCACGACACTTCTACCACTGCTTCTACTGCTGCTGCTGCTGCTGCTTCTCCTCCATCTTCTTATTATCACTATTAAGGTATATCACGCATTCATGATCTGGTAGGGCCACAGGCGGCGGAAAGGAGTAGAGGGGAAATTCAAAGTAAGTACACGTATGTATATGTATTGAGGGTGAGGGGGGGGGGGGGCAATTCTATAGCAGCAACACCACACGCATCACGACACTTCTACCGGCGGAAAGGAGTAGAGGGCAAAATCAAAGTAAGTACACGTATGCATATGTATTGTTTTTTTTTTTTTTGGGGGGGGGGGGGTGCTAGCGTAAAAGCTGCCTCTTTCTCTTTATGCTCATCATCCCTATTGTCATAATAAATTATTTCTCCTCCTAATTATCATCAAGGGTGGGGTTGGGGGTGTCACAATTTTATGGCAGCAACACCACAACCATCACTATATTCCTACCACTGCTGCTGCTTCGCCTCCACCTCCTTACTATCATTATCAAGGTATATCACGCATCCATCATAAAAAATCCCCAGGAACAGCGCTATCATCAACGAAAAAAAAATTGATTCTTCCGATGACAAAAAAAACGTTGCTCTTTTATCGTCATGTCTTTAAGAAAGGTACGAATTTGTAGAAAGATTGCCCACACTGGAAATATACCTGCGCGTTAAAGTGAGACAGAGCCTCAACTCAATAAATAGGATTTTGTGAGAAACATATACAAATCTAGATGCCCAGGTTTTGTAAACCCTGACTAACCACAACAAGCCCTATATCCCCCGACAAAACCTATATACCTAGAAAAATGAAATCCTATAGCACCTAACAAACCATGACAAAACCTATATCCCCTGACAAATCCTGACAAACCATATACCACTGACAAATCCTATATCCTCGACAAAACCTATATACCTTCGACAAACCCTATACCGCAATACAAACCCTACACCTCAAACAAAACCTATATCCCATGACAAACCCTATATCGCCCAACAAAACCTCTATCCCTCGAAGAAACGAAAGCCCGCCCACCTTGGAGAGAAAACCCTATATCCCATGATAAACCCCGAGAACTCCTATATCCCCCAACAAAACCTCTAATCTTCCAACAAAACAAAAGCCCGCCCACCTTGGAGAGACAGCCGCGCATGACGTTGAGGCAGAGGCCGCGGCACGGCTTCCGGTCCAGCTGGGCGGAGCACATGGAGCAGAAGTGCAGGCGCGTGACCGCCTGGGCGCAGTGGTGGTCAATGTGCGCGTCGTGGTCAGCCATCTCCACGGCGGACAGCAGGACGTGGAGCGACTCCAGGAAGACGCGCGTCCGCTGCATGGCGTACTTGAGACGCTTGCCTAGAGACAAGGGCACGGCGCCGAATGGTTCGATCTGTGGGAGAGAGAGAGAGGGGTGTAAGGATATATGAGAGAGGGAGAGAGGGGGGGGAGAGGGAGAGAGAGAGAGGGAGGGGAGAGGCATGGCGTACTTGAGACGCTTGCCCAGAGACAGGGGCACGGCGCCGAATGGTTCGATCTGTGGGAGAGAGAGAGAGGGGGGAAGGATATATGAGAGAGGGAGAGAGGGGGGGGAGAGGGAGAGAGAGAGAGGGAGGGGAGAGGCATGGCGTACTTGAGTCGCTTGCCCAGGGACAGGGGCACGGAAGCCGATGCTCTACCCATAGACCACCGCGCCTCCCGGCCCTGGGGTAGAACATCAGCTTCCGACGTTAAAGGTCCGTGGCGATTCCGCTCCTTTATGGCTGGTTACACCTAAAGATTTCAGTTAAACTAACCCAACAAATAAAAAAAAACAGGGCCACCCCGCGCCCCCAACATTGGCCACAAGACTTGCACCCACCTTGCCATACTCCCGGTAGAGGCACTCCCTGAACGTGCCCAGTGACTGATCTGATGATTGCGGGGTGCTGCTCAGAACGCGAAGGTAGACGGCCGGGAACAGGTCGGCGAAGAAGTCGTCCACGATCTCCTCTGGGCGGTGCTGGTCGAATCCCGCGAAGAAGCGCTCCACCTTCCTGATGAACGTGTCCAGGGGTCCCTTGTGGTCCTCGACAGGGATCCCGAGGTGGGACAGCACGGCGGAGGTCTTGTTTCGGGTTTCGCCCAACGACTTGAGCAGGTGCTCTGTGGAGGGAGAGGTAGAGGAAGGTGGAGGTGGAGGGTTATTCACTTATTGATTGAACGAGTTAGGTCTCGTTGAACGTAATTCACGCAAGTGTGCGCGAGTTGAGTTGGTTTAACGTCCAACACCAGTACTATAATTATAGGCTATATTTTGAACGGTCACACACTCACACACAAAATAAAACAAAAACATAAACAATGAAACGAACAAATAAACAATATAAAAAATAGATTCAACACAAGAGTAGCAAGGTTAAGATGAAATTGGGACTAGACCCGGCATAATACAGAGCTGATAAAGCATTTATAACAAATTGTTTATGTACATAATAAGTCCATCATAAAATGTAAGGTTAAAACACAAAGGCAGTGTTTAGATTTCCAGAGATAAATTGCCTTGAAGTTGGGTGAATAAACTCTTTCGAATAAGAGAGGGAGAGAGGGAGAGAGACAGAGAGAGAGAGAGAGAGAGCGGTTGGGGAGAGAAATAATGAAGCATACATGGAGGGGGGGGAGAGAAAGAGAGAGAGAGAGAGAGAGAGAGAGAGAGAGAGAGAGAGAGAGAGAGAGAGAGAGAGAGAGAGGGAGAGAGGGAGAGAGACAGAGAGAGAGAGAGAGAGAGCGGTTGGGGAGAGAAATAATGAAGCATACAGGCAGTAAACAGTAAGAACAGTAAACAAATTAATAATAAATACGAGAAGAGGTAAACTTACGCAATTGTAAGTCTGAGAAATAAATGGATGAATAAAATAGTAAGAACGGCCGAGAAAAAAAGAGTTACACAGAGAGCAAGAGTGAGAAAGAAAGAGGAATTAGCCCATGAAAGAATACAGTTATAAGTATAAGGAAAGAAAATAGGCAAGAAAAAGAAAAGCTGACTAAGTAAAAAGTAGAAATAGAAGGGGAGGAATCAATCTAGAGCATGTGTGAATGATTTCCGAGAGGGAAACACACTGGGGCTATGGGGAGAGGAACTAAACGATTTCTAAAAAGGTGAGAGGGGTAGGTAAATAGATAGATATAGGAAGAATAGAGGTAGTAAGAGAGGGCGCGAGATATATATATATATATATATATATATATGGCCAAACTTAAAAACAAAAGAATAACTATTAAAAAACAAAGTCACAGGTAAGTCTAAAAATCGAAGAAAAAAAACAACAAAAAAAACAAAAACAACAGTGTTCTTTGGGTAGACAGAGAGGGAGAGGAAAAAAAAAGGGGCTGGGGGAGCAGCTATGATTGTTGTAATCGCAATACCTCTAGAGAGCTAGCACTGAAAGGTGCACTATATAATTTATATTGTGGACGAGTCCCAAGACTGACGTCTGACAATTTTATTTTCGCACACGATACAGGGCTTGGATACCACGCCTCCTGTCTCAGCTGGTCACATTAAACTGACACCGATCCAACCAGTAGGGAGCAAAATCGCCAGGGCTCGAACCACGGATCTTTTGCGCCGGAGGCCGATGTTCTACCCCAGGGCAACCGTGATCGCGCCCCCCACTGAAACCTTAAAGGTGTACCCAGCCTGTTGCCTGCCGCCCATAAACCCTGACATGAAAGCCTGCGAGTGCTACATATACACCTTGGAGTGTCCGTAGACAGTAACTGTTGCAAGATAGCGCTGTGAGCTTTCATTAGCGATTAACGACTCCCGCTGCTTAAGTGCGGCCATACCCGACGGGTCTGTTAAGTGTTACCCATCCAGTCCAGGCGCTAGATCTGCAGCCTGTGGTCCTGTACCCCAGTAGTTCACCATCACAGGCTGGCCCAGACCTGGCACGTGCGAAGAGACCGGTGGTTTTTCACTTCAGAGAAATCAACAATAATTATTTTTAACGGCAGACACAGATTGCTATTTATAGAAATCTGTGACGGCAGCTAACTCACCCACCGCAGGAAGTACTGTTCTAAAACAATTGAGGCATTGCAATAACCGTGTCTCATAAGCAAAAAAAAGGAAGACGGATGTTTTGGAATATCTGCTCCCCGCGTATGGTCGTTAGCCCACAAAGGTCTATTAATAGACATCTGTGTCGTAGTCCTATCTTAGACTTACGGAGCCAATGAGCGATCAGAAAACTTCAAGTCTTAAGGGCGTGATTATGTAACCCGTAATTGTCTTGTATATCGCAAAGTCTGTTATTGGGGGGGGGGGGGGGGGGGGGGGGCGCCGTC